>JAVGWX010000014.1:54587546-54751087 GCA_036924085.1 Ariolimax columbianus
CATCAACTCTCTCTTTCTCACACACTCTCTCTTTCTCACACACTCTCTCTTTCTCACACACTCTCTCTTTCTCACACATCTCTCTATCAACTCTCTTTCTTCACAACACTCTCTTTTTACTCACACAGTCTCTCTCAATCTTTCGTCACACACTCTGTTCTTCACTCTCTCTCCTACTCTTCTCAAGACACTCACTCTTCTCACACACTCTCCTCTTTCTCACACACCCTCTTTCCACACACTCTCTCTTTCTCCACACACCTCTCTTTCTCACACACTCTCTCTTTCTCACACACTCTCTCTTTCTCACACACTCTCTCTTTCTCACACACTCTCTCTTTCTCACACACTCTCTTCTTTCTCACACACTCTCTTCTCACACACCTTCTTTCTCACACACTCTTTCTCACACACTCTCTCTTTCTCACACACTCTTTCTCACACACTCTCTCTTTCTCACACACTCTCTCTTCTCACACACTCTCTCTTCTCACACACTCTCTCTTTTCACACTCTCTCTTTCTCACACACTCTCTTTCTCACACACTCTCTCTTTCTCACACATTCTCTTTCTCACACACTCTCTCTTTCTCACACACTCTTTCTCACACACTCTTTCTCACAACACTCTCTCTTTCTCACACACTCTTTCTCACACACTCTCTTCTCACACACTCTCTCTTTCTCACACACTCTTTCTCACACACTCTCTCTTCTCACACTCTCTCTTTCTCACACACTCTCTCTTTCTCACACACTCTCTCTTTCTCACACACTCTCGTCTCACACACTCTTCTCACACATCTTCTCACACACTCTTTCTCACACACTCTCTCTTTCTCACACACTCACTTTCTCACACACTCTTTCTCACACACTCTCTCTTTCTCACACACTCTCTCTTTCTCACACACTCTTTCTCACACACTCTCTCTTTCTCACACACTCTGTCTCACACACTCTCTCTTTCTCACACACTCTTTCTCACACACTCTCTCTTTCTCACACACTCTTCTCACACACTCTTTCTTCTCACACACTCTTCTACACACTCTCTCTTTCTCACACACTCTTTCTCACACACTCTCTCTTTCTCACACACTCTTTCTCACACTCTCTTTCTCACACACCTCTTTCTCACACACTCTTATTTCTCACACACTCTTTCTCACACACTCTTTCTCTTTCTCACACAGTCTTTCTCACACACTCTTTCTCACACACTCTTTTTCTCACACACTCTTTCTCACACTCTATTTCTCACACACTCTCTCTCTTTCTCACACACTCTTTCTCACACACTCTTTCTCTTTCTCACAACGCTCTCTTTCTCACACACTCTTTATTTCTAACACACTCTTTCTCACACACTCTTCTCTTCTCACACGCTCTCTTTCTCACACACTCTCTCTTTCTCACACACTCTTTCTTTCTCACACACTCTTTCTTTCTCACACACTCCTTCTCACACACTCTCTCTTTCTCACACACTCTCTCTTTCTCACACACTCTCTTTCTCACACTCTCTCTTTCTCACACACTCTTTCTCACACACTCTCTCTTTCTCACACACTCTCTCTTTCTCACACACTCTTCTTTCTCACACACTCTTTCTCACACACTCTCTCTTTCTCACACACTCTCTCTTCTCACACACTCTCTCTTTCTCACACACTCTCTCTTTCTCACACACTCTCTCTTCTCACACACTCTCTCTTTCTCACACACTCTCTCTTTCTCACACACTCTCTCTTTCTCACACACTCTTCTTTCTCATACACTCTTTCTCACACACTCTCTCTTTCTCACACACTCTCTCTTCTCACACACTCTCTCTTTCTCACACACTCTATCTTTCTCACACACTCTCTTCTCACACACTCTCTCTTTCTCACACACTCTCTCTTTCTCACACACTTTTTCTTTCTCACACACTCTTTCTCACACACTCTCTCTTTCTCACACACTCTCTCTTTCTCACACACTCTCTTTCTCACACACTCTCTCTTTCTCACACACTCTCTCTTCTTCTCACACACTCACTCTCTCTTTCTCACACACTCTCTCTTTCTCACACACTCTCTCTTTCTCACACACTCTTTCTTTCTCATACACTCTTTCTCACACACTCTCTCTTTCTCACACACTCTCTCTTTCTCACACACTCTCTCTTTCTCACACACTCTCTCTTTCTCACACACTCTCTCTTTCTCACACACTCTCTCTTTCTCACACACTCTCTCTTTCTCACACACTCTCTCTTTCTCACACAATCTCTCTTTCTCACACGATCTCTTCTCACACACTCTTTATTTCTAACACACTCTTTCTCACACACTCTTTCTCTTCTCACACACTCTCTCTTTCTCACACACTCTCTCTTTCTCACACACTCTCTTTCTCACACACTCTCTCTTTCTCACACACTCTCTCTTTCTCAAACACTCTTTCTTTCTCACACACTCTTTCTCACACACTCTCTCTTTCTCACACACTCTCTCTTTCTCACACACTCTCTCTTTCTCACACACTCTCTCTTTCTCACACACTCTCTCTTTCTCACACACTCTCTCTTCTCACACACTCTCTCTTTCTCACACACTCTCTCTTTCTCACACACTCTTTCTTTCTCATACACTCTTTCTCACACACTCTCTCTTTCTCACACACTCTCTCTTTCTCACACACTCTCTCTTTCTCACACACTCTCTCTTTCTCACACACTCTCTCTTTCTCACACACTCTCTCTTTCTCACACACTCTCTCTTTCTCACACACTCTCTCTTTCTCACACACTCTCTCTTTCTCACACACTCTTTCTTTCTCACACACTCTTTCTCAAACACTCTCTCTTTCTCACACACTCTCTCTTTCTCACACACTCTCTCTTTCTCACAAACTCTCTCTTTCTCACACACTCTCTCTTTCTCACACACTCTCTCTTTCTCACACACTCTCTCTTTCTCACACACTCTCTCTTTCTCACACAGTCTCTCTTTCTCACACACTCTTTCTTTCTCACACACTCTTTCTCACACACTCTTTCTTTCTCACACACTCTTTCTCACACACTCTCTCTTTCTCACACACTCTTTCTCACACACTCTCTCTTTCTCACACACTCTTTCTCACACACTCTCTCTTTCTCACACACTCTCTCTTTCTCACACACTCTTTCTTTCTCACACACTCTTCTCACACACTCTCTCTTTCTCACACACTCTTTCTCACACACTCTCTCTTTCTCACTCACTCTTTCTTTCTCCCACACTCTTTGTCACACACTCTCTCTTTCTCACACACTCTTTCTCACACACTGTCTCTTTCTCACACACTCTATCTTTCTCACACATTCTTTCTCACACACTCTCTCTTTCTCACACACTCTTTCTCACACACTCTCTCTTTCTCACACACTCTCTCTTTCTCACACACTCTGTCTCACACACTCTTTCTCACACACTCTTTCTCACACACTCTTTCTCACACACTCTCTCTTTCTCACACACTCTCTTTCTCACACACTCTTTCTCACACACTCTCTCTTTCTCACACAATCTCTCTTTCTCACACACTCTTTCTCACACACTCTCTCTTTCTCACACACTCTGTCTCACACACTCTCTCTTTCTCACACACTCTTTCTCACACACTCTCTCTTTCTCACACACTCCTTCTCACACACTCTTTCTTTCTCACACACTCTTTCTCACACACTCTCTCTTTCTCACACACTCTCTTTCTCACACACTCTTTCTCACACACTCTCTCTTTCTCACACAATCTCTCTTTCTCACACACTCTTTCTCACACACTCTCTCTTTCTCACACACTCTGTCTCACACACTCTCTCTTTCTCACACACTCTTTCTTACACACTCTCTCTTTCTCACACACTCTTTCTCACACACTCTCTCTTTCTCACACACTCTTTCTCACACTCTCTTTCTCACACACTCTTTCTCACACACTCTTTATTTCTCACACACTCTTTCTCACACACTCTTTCTCTTTCTCACACAGTCTTTCTCACACACTCTTTCTCACACACTCTTTTTTCTCACACACTCTTTCTCACACTCTCTTTCTCACACACTATCTCTCTTTCTCACACACTCTTTCTCACACACTCTTTCTCTTTCTCACACGCTCTCTTTCTCACACACTCTTTATTTCTAACACACTCTTTCTCACACACTCTTCTCTTTCTCACACGCTCTCTTTCTCACACACTCTCTCTTTCTCACACACTCTTTCTTTCTCACACACTCTTTCTTTCTCACACACTCCTTCTCACACACTCTCTCTTTCTCACACACTCTCTCTTTCTCACACACTCTCTCTTTCTCACACACTCTCTCTTTCTCACACACTCTCTTTCTCACACACTCTCTCTTTCTCACACACTCTCTCTTTCTCACACACTCTTTCTTTCTCACACACTCTTTCTCACACACTCTCTCTTTCTCACACTCTCTCTTTCTCACACACTCTCTCTTTCACACACTCTCTCTTTCTCACACACTCTCTCTTTCTCACACACTCTCTCTTTCTCACACACTCTCTCTTTCTCACACACTCTCTCTTTCTCACACACTCTCTCTTTCTCACACACTCTTTCTTTCTCATACACTCTTTCTCACACACTCTCTCTTTCTCACACACTCTCTCTTTCTCACACACTCTCTCTTTCTCACACACTCTCTCTTTCTCACACACTCTCTCTTTCTCACACACTCTCTCTTTCTCACACACTCTCTCTTTCTCACACACTCTCTCTTTCTCACACACTCTCTCTTTCTCACACAATCTCTCTTTCTCACACGATCTCTTTCTCATACACTCTTTATTTCTAACACACTCTTTCTCACACACTCTTTCTCTTTCTCACACGCTCTCTTTCTCACACACTCTCTTTCTCACACACTCTTTCTCACACACTCTTTCTCACACACTCTCTCTTTCTCACACACTCTCTCTTTCTCACACACTCTTTCTCACACTCTCTTTCTCACACACTCTTTCTCACACACTCTCTCTTTCTCACACACTCTCTCTTTCTCACACACTCTCTCTTTCTCACACACTCTCTCTTTCTCACACACTCTTTATTTCTAACACACTCTTTCTCACACACTCTTTCTCACACGCTCTCTTTCTCACACACTCTCTTTCTCACACACTCTTTCTCACACACTCTTTCTCACACACTCTTTCTCACACACTCTCTCTTTTTCACACACTCTTTATTTCTAACACACTCTCTCTTTCTCACACACTCTCTCTTTCTCACACACACTCTCTTTCTCACACACTCTCTCTTTCTCACACACTCTTTATTTCTAACACACTCTCTCTTTCTCACACACTCTCTCTTTCTCACACACTCTTTATTTCTAACACACTCTTTCTCACACACTCTTTCTCACAAACTCTCTCTTTCTCACACACTCTTTATTTCTAACACACTCTTTCTCACACACTCTTTCTCACACACTCTCTCTTTCTCACACACTCTCTCTTTCTCACACACTCTCTCTTTCTCACACACTCTTTATTTCTAACACACTCTTTCTCACACACTCTTTCTCACACACTCTCTCTTTCTCACACACTCTCTTTCTCACACACTCTTTCTCACACACTCTCTCTTTCTCACACACTCTCTCTTTCTCACACACTCTTTCTCACACACTCTCTTTTTTCTCACACACTCTGTCTCACACACTCATTCTTTCTCACACACTCTTTCTCACACACTCTCTCTTTCTCACACACTCCTTCTCACACACTCTTTCTTTCTCACACACTCTTTCTCACACACTCTCTTTTTCTCACACACTCTTTCTCACACACTCTCTCTTTCTCACACACTCTTTCTCACACTCTCTTTCTCACACACTCTTTCTCACACACTCTTTATTTCTCACACACTCTTTCTCACACACTCTTTCTCTTTCTCACACACTCTTTCTCACACACTCTTTCTCACACACTCTTTTTTCTCACACACTCTTTCTCACACTCTCTTTCTCACACACTCTCTCTCTTTCTCACACACGCTTTCTCACACACTCTTTCTCTTTCTCACACGCTCTCTTTCTCACACACTCTTTATTTCTAACACACTCTTTCTCACACACTCTTTCTCTTTCTCACACGCTCTCTTTCTCACACACTCTCTCTTTCTCACACACTCTCTCTTTCTCACACACTCTTTCTTTCTCACACACTCCTTCTCACACACTCTCTCTTTCTCACACACTCTCTCTTTCTCACACACTCTCTCTTTCTCACACACTCTCTCTTTCTCACACACTCTCTCTTTCTCACACACTCTCTCTTTCTCACACACTCTCTCTTTCTCATACACTCTTTCTTTCTCACACACTCTTTCTCAAACACTCTCTCTTTCTCACACTCTCTCTTTCTCACACACTCTCTCTTTCTCACACACTCTCTCTTTCTCACACACTCTCTCTTTCTCACACACTCTCTCTTTCTCACACACTCTCTCTTTCTCACACACTCTCTCTTTCTCACACAGTCTCTCTTTCTCACACACTCTTTCTTTCTCACACACTCTTTCTTTCTCACACACTCTTTCTTTCTCACACACTCTTTCTCACACACTCTCTCTTTCTCACACACTCTTTCTCACACACTCTCTCTTTCTCACACACTCTTTGTCACACACTCTCTCTTTCTCACACACTCTCTCTTTCTCACACACTCTTTCTTTCTCACACACTCTTTCTCACACACTCTCTCTTTCTCACACACTCTTTCTCACACACTCTCTCTTTCTCACTCACTCTTTCTTTCTCACACACTCTTTGTCACACACTCTCTCTTTCTCACACACTCTTTCTCACACACTGTCTCTTTCTCACACACTCTATCTTTCTCACACATTCTTTCTCACACACTCTCTCTTTCTCACACACTCTTTCTCACACACTCTCTCTTTCTCACACACTCTCTCTTTCTCACACACTCTGTCTCACACACTCTTTCTCACACACTCTTTCTCACACACTCTTTCTCACACACTCTCTCTTTCTCACACACTCTCTTTCTCACACACTCTTTCTCACACACTCTCTCTTTCTCACACAATCTCTCTTTCTCACACACTCTTTCTCACACACTCTCTCTTTCTCACACACTCTGTCTCACACACTCTCTCTTTCTCACACACTCTTTCTCACACACTCTCTCTTTCTCACACACTCCTTCTCACACACTCTTTCTTTCTCACACACTCTTTCTTACACACTCTCTCTTTCTCACACACTCTTTCTCACACACTCTCTCTTTCTCACACACTCTTTCTCACACTCTCTTTCTCACACACTCTTTCTCACACACTCTTTATTTCTCACACACTCTTTCTCACACACTCTTTCTCTTTCTCACACAGTCTTTCTCACACACTCTTTCTCACATACTCTTTTTTCTCACACACTCTTTCTCACACTCTCTTTCTCACACACTCTCTCTCTTTCTCACACACTCTTTCACACACACTCTTTCTCTTTCTCACACGCTCTCTTTCTCACACACTCTTTATTTCTAACACACTCTTTCTCACACACTCTTTCTCTTTCTCACACGCTCTCTTTCTCACACACTCTCTCTTTCTCACACACTCTTTCTTTCTCACACACTCTTTCTTTTTCACACACTCCTTCTCACACACTCTCTCTTTCTCACACACTCTCTCTTTCTCACACACTCTCTCTTTCTCACACACTCTCTCTTTCTCACACACTCTCTTTCTCACACACTCTCTCTTTCTCACACACTCTCTCTTTCTCACACACTCTTTCTTTCTCACACACTCTTTCTCACACACTCTCTCTTTCTCACACACTCTCTCTTTCTCACACACTCTCTCTTTCTCACACACTCTCTCTTTCTCACACACTCTCTCTTTCTCACACACTCTTTCTTTCTCACACACTCTTTCTCACACACTCTCTCTTTCTCACACACTCTCTCTTTCTCACACACTCTCTCTTTCTCACACACTCTCTCTTTCTCACACACTCTCTCTTTCTCACACACTCTCTCTTTCTCACACACTCTCTCTTTCTCACACACTCTCTTTCTCACACACTCTCTCTTTCTCACACACTCTCTCTTTCTCACACACTCTTTCTTTCTCACACACTCTTTCTCACACACTCTCTCTTTCTCACACACTCTCTCTTTCTCACACACTCTCTCTTTCTCACACACTCTCTCTTTCTCACACACTCTCTCTTTCTCACACACTCTCTCTTTCTCACACACTCTCTCTTTCTCACACACTCTCTCTTTCTCACACACTCTTTCTTTCTCATACACTCTTTCTCACACACTCTCTCTTTCTCACACACTCTCTCTTTCTCACACACTCTCTCTTTCTCACACACTCTCTCTTTCTCACACACTCTCTCTTTCTCACACACTCTCTCTTTCTCACACACTCTCTCTTTCTCACACACTCTCTCTTTCTCACACACTCTCTCTTTCTCACACAATCTCTCTTTCTCACACGATCTCTTTCTCACACACTCTTTATTTCTAACACACTCTTTCTCACACACTCTTTCTCTTTCTCACACACTCTCTCTTTCTCACACACTCTCTCTTTCTCACACACTCTCTTTCTCACACACTCTCTCTTTCTCACACACTCTCTCTTTCTCACACACTCTTTCTTTCTCACACACTCTTTCTCACACACTCTCTCTTTCTCACACACTCTCTCTTTCTCACACACTCTCTCTTTCTCACACACTCTCTCTTTCTCACACACTCTCTCTTTCTCACACACTCTCTCTTTCTCACACACTCTCTCTTTCTCACACACTCTCTCTTTCTCACACACTCTTTCTTTCTCATACACTCTTTCTCACACACTCTCTCTTTCTCACACACTCTCTCTTTCTCACACACTCTCTCTTTCTCACACACTCTCTCTTTCTCACACACTCTCTCTTTCTCACACACTCTCTCTTTCTCACACACTCTCTCTTTCTCACACACTCTCTCTTTCTCACACACTCTCTCTTTCTCACACACTCTTTCTTTCTCACACACTCTTTCTCAAACACTCTCTCTTTCTCACACACTCTCTCTTTCTCACACACTCTCTCTTTCTCACACACTCTCTCTTTCTCACACACTCTCTCTTTCTCACACACTCTCTCTTTCTCACACACTCTCTCTTTGTCACACACTCTCTCTTTCTCACACAGTCTCTCTTTCTCACACACTCTTTCTTTCTCACACACTCTTTCTCACACACTCTTTCTTTCTCACACACTCTTTCTCACACACTCTCTCTTTCTCACACACTCTTTCTCACACACTCTCTCTTTCTCACACACTCTTTCTCACACACTCTCTCTTTCTCACACACTCTCTCTTTCTCACACACTCTTTCTTTCTCACACACTCTTTCTCACACACTCTCTCTTTCTCACACACTCTTTCTCACACACTCTCTCTTTCTCACTCACTCTTTCTTTCTCACACACTCTTTGTCACACACTCTCTCTTTCTCACACACTCTTTCTCACACACTGTCTCTTTCTCACACACTCTATCTTTCTCACACATTCTTTCTCACACACTCTCTCTTTCTCACACACTCTTTCTCACACACACACTCTCTCTTTCTCACACACTCTCTCTTTCTCACACACTCTGTCTCACACACTCTTTCTCACACACTTTTTCTCACACACTCTTTCTCACACACTCTCTCTTTCTCACACACTCTCTTTCTCACACACTCTTTCTCACACACTCTCTCTTTCTCACACAATCTCTCTTTCTCACACACTCTTTCTCACACACTCTCTCTTTCTCACACACTCTGTCTCACACACTCTCTCTTTCTCACACACTCTTTCTCACACACTCTCTCTTTCTCACACACTCCTTCTCACACACTCTTTCTTTCTCACACACTCTTTCTTACACACTCTCTCTTTCTCACACACTCTTTCTCACACACTCTCTCTTTCTCACACACTCTTTCTCACACTCTCTTTCTCACACACTCTTTCTCACACACTCTTTATTTCTCACACACTCTTTCTCACACACTCTTTCTCTTTCTCACACAGTCTTTCTCACACACTCTTTCTCACACACTCTTTTTTCTCACACACTCTTTCTCACACTCTCTTTCTCACACACTCTCTCTCTTTCTCACACACTCTTTCTCACACACTCTTTCTCTTTCTCACACGCTCTCTTTCTCACACACTCTTTATTTCTAACACACTCTTTCTCACACACTCTTTCTCTTTCTCACACGCTCTCTTTCTCACACACTCTCTCTTTCTCACACACTCTTTATTTCTCACACACTCTTTCTTTCTCACACACTCCTTCTCACACACTCTCTCTTCTCACACACTCTCTCTTTCTCACACACTGTCTCTTTCTCACACACTCTCTCTTTCTCACACACTCTCTTTCTCACACACTCTCTCTTTCTCACACACTCTCTCTTTCTCACACACTCTTTCTTTCTCACACACTCTTTCTCACACACTCTCTCTTTCTCACACACTCTCTCTTTCTCACACACTCTCTCTTTCTCACACACTCTCTCTTTCTCACACACTCTCTCTTTCTCACACACTCTCTCTTTCTCACACACTCTCTCTTTCTCACACACTCTTTCTTTCTCATACACTCTTTCTCACACACTCTCTCTTTCTCACACACTCTCTCTTTCTCACACACTCTCTCTTTCTCACACACTCTCTCTTTCTCACACACTCTCTCTTTCTCACACACTCTCTCTTTCTCACACACTCTCTCTTTCTCACACACTCTCTCTTTCTCACACACTCTCTCTTTCTCACACAATCTCTCTTTCTCACACGATTTCTTTCTCACACACTCTTTATTTCTAACACACTCTTTCTCACACACTCTTTCTCTTTCTCACACGCTCTCTTTCTCACACACTCTCTCTTTCTCACACACTCTTTATTTCTCACACACTCTTTCTTTCTCACACACTCCTTCTCACACACTCTCTCTTTCTCACACACTCTCTCTTTCTCACACACTGTCTCTTTCTCACATACTCTCTCTTTCTCACACACTCTCTTTCTCACACACTCTCTCTTTCTCACACACTCTCTCTTTCTCACACACTCTTTCTTTCTCACACACTCTTTCTCACACACTCTCTCTTTCTCACACACTCTCTCTTTCTCACACACTCTCTCTTTCTCACACACTCTCTCTTTCTCACACACTCTCTCTTTCTCACACACTCTCTCTTTCTCACACACTCTCTCTTTCTCACACACTCTCTCTTTCTCACACAATCTCTCTTTCTCACACGATTTCTTTCTCACACACTCTTTATTTCTAACACACTCTTTCTCACACACTCTTTCTCTTTCTCACACGCTCTCTTTCTCACACACTTTCTTTCTCACACACTCTTTCTCACACACTCTTTCTCACACACTCTCTCTTTCTCACACACTCTCTCTTTCTCACACACTCTTTCTCACACTCTCTTTCTCACACACTCTTTCTCACACACTCTCTCTTTCTCACACACTCTCTCTTTCTCACACACTCTCTCTTTCTCACACACTCTCTCTTTCTCACACACTCTTTATTTCTAACACACTCTTTCTCACACACTCTTTCTCACACACTCTCTCTTTTTCACACACTCTTTATTTCTAACACACTCTCTCTTTCTCACACACTCTCTCTTTCTCACACACACTCTCTTTCTCACACACTCTCTCTTTCTCACACACTCTTTATTTCTAACACACTCTCTCTTTCTCACACACTCTCTCTTTCTCACACACTCTTTATTTCTAACACACTCTTTCTCACACACTCTTTCTCACACACTCTCTCTTTCTCACACACTCTTTATTCTAACACACTCTTTCTCACACACTCTTTCTCACACACTCTCTCTTTCTCACACACTCTCTCTTTCTCACACACTCTCTCTTTCTCACACACTCTTTATTTCTAACACACTCTTTCTCACACACTCTTTCTCACACGCTCTCTTTCTCACACAATCTCTTTCTCACACACTCTTTCTCACACACTATTTCTCACACACTCTCTCTTTCTCACACACTCTTTCTCACACACTCTTTCTCACACACTCTTTCTCACACACTCTCTCTTTCTCACACACTCTCTCTTTCTCACACACTCTCTCTTTCTCACACACTCTCTTTCTCACACACTATTTCTCACACACTCTCTCTTTCTCACACACTCTCTCTTTCTCACACACTCTCTCTTTCTCACACACTCTCTCTTTCTCACACACTCTCTCTTTCTCACACACTCTCTCTTTCTCACACACTCTCTCTTTCTCACACACTCTCTCTTTCTCACACACTCTTTCTTTCTCACACACTCTTTCTCACACACTCTCTCTTTCTCACACACTCTCTCTTTCTCACACACTCTCTCTTTCTCACACACTCTCTCTTTCTCACACACTCTCTCTTTCTCACACACTCTCTCTTTCTCACACACTCTCTCTTTCTCACACACTCTCTCTTTCTCACACAATTTCTCTTTCTCACACGCTCTCTTTCTCACACACTCTTATTTCTAACACACTCTTTCTCACACACACTCTTCTCTTTCTCACACGCTCTCTTTCTCACACACTCTCTTTCTCACACACTCTTTCTCACACACTCTTTCTCACACACTCTCTCTTTCTCACACACCCTCTCTTTCTCACACACTCTTTCTCACACTCTCTTTCTCACACACTCTTTCTCACACACTCTCTCTTTCTCACACACTCTCTCTTTCTCACACACTCTCTCTTTCTCACACACTCTTTCTTTCTCACACACTCTTTCTCAAACACTCTCTCTTTCTCACACACTCTCTCTTTCTCACACACTCTCTCTTTCTCACACACTCTCTCTTTCTCACACACTCTCTCTTTCTCACACACTCTCTCTTTCTCACACACTCTCTCTTTCTCACACAGTCTCTCTTTCTCACACACTCTTTCTTTCTCACACACTCTTTCTCACACACTCTTCTTTCTCACACACTCTTTCTCACACACTCTCTCTTTCTCACACACTCTTTCTCACACACTCTCTCTTTCTCACACACTCTTTCTCACACACTCTCTCTTTCTCACACACTCTCTCTTTCTCACACACTCTTTCTTTCTCACACACTCTTTCTCACACACTCTCTCTTTCTCACACACTCTTTCTCACACACTCTCTCTTTCTCACACACTCTTTCTCACACACTCTCTCTTTCTCACACACTCTCTCTTTCTCACACACTCTGTCTCACACACTCTTTCTCACACACTCTTTCTCACACACTCTTTCTCACACACTCTCTCTTTCTCACACACTCTCTTTCTCACACACTCTTTCTCACACACTCTCTCTTTCTCACACAATCTCTCTTTCTCACACACTCTTTCTCACACACTCTCTCTTTCTCACACATTCTGTCTCACACACTCTCTCTTTCTCACACACTCTCTCTTTCTCACACACTCCTTCTCACACACTCTTTCTTTCTCACACACTCTTTCTTACACACTCTCTCTTTCTCACACACTCTCTCTTTCTCACACACTCTCTCTTTCTCACACACTCTCTCTTTCTCACACACTCTCTCTTTCTCACACACTCTCTCTTTCTCACACACTCTCTCTTTCTCACACACTCTTTCTTTCTCACACATTCTTTCTCACACACTCTCTCTTTCTCACACACTCTCTCTTTCTCACACACTCTCTCTTTCTCACACACTCTCTCTTTCTCACACACTCTCTCTTTCTCACACACTCTCTCTTTCTCACACACTCTCTCTTTCTCACACACTCTCTCTTTCTCACACAATTTCTCTTTCTCACACGCTCTCTTTCTCACACACTCTTTATTTCTAACACACTCTTTCTCACACACTCTTTCTCTTTCTCACACGCTCTCTTTCTCACACACTCTCTTTCTCACACACTCTTTCTCACACACTCTTTCTCACACACTCTCTCTTTCTCACACACTCTCTCTTTCTCACACACTCTTTCTCACACTCTCTTTCTCACACACTCTTTCTCACACACTCTCTCTTTCTCACACACTCTCTCTTTCTCACACACTCTCTCTTTCTCACACACTCTTTCTTTCTCACACACTCTTTCTCAAACACTCTCTCTTTCTCACACACTCTCTCTTTCTCACACACTCTCTCTTTCTCACACACTCTCTCTTTCTCACACACTCTCTCTTTCTCACACACTCTCTCTTTCTCACACACTCTCTCTTTCTCACACACTCTCTCTTTCTCACACAGTCTCTCTTTCTCACACACTCTTTCTTTCTCACACACTCTTTCTCACACACTCTTTCTTTCTCACACACTCTTTCTCACACACTCTCTCTTTCTCACACACTCTTTCTCACACACTCTCTCTTTCTCACACACTCTTTCTCACACACTCTCTCTTTCTCACACACTCTTTCTTTCTCACACACTCTTTCTCACACACTCTCTCTTTCTCACACACTCTTTCTCACACACTCTCTCTTTCTCACTCACTCTTTCTTTCTCACACACTCTTTGTCACACACTCTCTCTTTCTCACACACTCTTTCTCACACACTGTCTCTTTCTCACACACTCTATCTTTCTCACACATTCTTTCTCACACACTCTCTCTTTCTCACACACTCTTTCTCACACACTCTCTCTTTCTCACACACTCTCTCTTTCTCACACACTCTGTCTCACACACTCTTTCTCACACACTCTTTCTCACACACTCTTTCTCACACACTCTCTCTTTCTCACACACTCTCTTTCTCACACACTCTTTCTCACACACTCTCTCTTTCTCACACAATCTCTCTTTCTCACACACTCTTTCTCACACACTCTCTCTTTCTCACACACTCTGTCTCACACACTCTCTCTTTCTCACACACTCTCTCTTTCTCACACACTCCTTCTCACACACTCTTTCTTTCTCACACACTCTTTCTTACACACTCTCTCTTTCTCACACACTCTTTCTCACACACTCTCTCTTTCTCACACACTCTTTCTCACACTCTCTTTCTCACACACTCTTTCTCACACACTCTTTATTTCTCACACACTCTTTCTCACACACTCTTTCTCTTTCTCACACAGTCTTTCCCACACACTCTTTCTCACACACTCTTTTTTCTCACACACTCTTTCTCACACTCTCTTTCTCACACACTCTCTCTCTTTCTCACACACTCTTTCTCACACACTCTTTCTCTTTCTCACACGCTCTCTTTCTCACACACTCTTTATTTCTAACACACTCTTTCTCACACACTCTTTCTCTTTCTCACACGCTCTCTTTCTCACACACTCTCTCTTTCTCACACACTCTTTCTTTCTCACACACTCTTTCTTTCTCACACACTCCTTCTCACACACTCTCTCTTTCTCACACACTCTCTCTTTCTCACACACTCTCTCTTTCTCACACACTCTCTCTTTCTCACACACTCTCTTTCTCACACACTCTCTCTTTCTCACACACTCTCTCTTTCTCACACACTCTTTCTTTCTCACACACTCTTTCTCACACACTCTCTCTTTCTCACACACTCTCTCTTTCTCACACACTCTCTCTTTCTCACACACTCTCTCTTTCTCACACACTCTCTCTTTCTCACACACTCTCTCTTTCTCACACACTCTCTCTTTCTCACACACTCTCTCTTTCTCACACACTCTTTCTTTCTCATACACTCTTTCTCACACACTCTCTCTTTCTCACACACTCTCTCTTTCTCACACACTCTCTCTTTCTCACACACTCTCTCTTTCTCACACACTCTCTCTTTCTCACACACTCTCTCTTTCTCACACACTCTCTCTTTCTCACACACTCTCTCTTTCTCACACACTCTCTCTTTCTCACACAATCTCTCTTTCTCACACGATCTCTTTCTCACACACTCTTTATTTCTAACACACTCTTTCTCACACACTCTTTCTCTTTCTCACACGCTCTCTTTCTCACACACTCTCTTTCTCACACACTCTTTCTCACACACTCTTTCTCACACACTCTCTCTTTCTCACACACTCTCTCTTTCTCACACACTCTTTCTCACACTCTCTTTCTCACACACTCTTTCTCACACACTCTCTCTTTCTCACACACTCTCTCTTTCTCACACACTCTCTCTTTCTCACACACTCTCTCTTTCTCACACACTCTTTATTTCTAACACACTCTTTCTCACACACTCTTTCTCACACGCTCTCTTTCTCACACACTCTCTTTCTCACACACTCTTTCTCACACACTCTTTCTCACACACTCTTTCTCACACACTCTCTCTTTTTCACACACTCTTTTTTTCTAACACACTCTCTCTTTCTCACACACTCTCTCTTTCTCACACACACTCTCTTTCTCACACACTCTCTCTTTCTCACACACTCTTTATTTCTAACACACTCTCTCTTTCTCACACACTCTCTCTTTCTCACACACTCTTTATTTCTAACACACTCTTTCTCACACACTCTTTCTCACACACTCTCTCTTTCTCACACACTCTTTATTTCTAACACACTCTTTCTCACACACTCTTTCTCACACACTCTCTCTTTCTCACACACTCTCTCTTTCTCACACACTCTCTCTTTCTCACACACTCTTTATTTCTAACACACTCTTTCTCACACACTCTTTCTCACACGCTCTCTTTCTCACACAATCTCTTTCTCACACACTCTTTCTCACACACTATTTCTCACACACTCTCTCTTTCTCACACACTCTTTCTCACACACTCTTTCTCACACACTCTTTCTCACACACTCTCTCTTTCTCACACACTCTCTCTTTCTCACACACTCTCTCTTTCTCACACACTCTTTCTTTCTCACACACTATTTCTCACACACTCTCTCTTTCTCACACACTCTCTCTTTCTCACACACTCTCTCTTTCTCACACACTCTCTCTTTCTCACACACTCTCTCTTTCTCACACACTCTCTCTTTCTCACACACTCTCTCTTTCTCACACACTCTCTCTTTCTCACACACTCTTTCTTTCTCACACACTCTTTCTCACACACTCTCTCTTTCTCACACACTCTCTCTTTCTCACACACTCTCTCTTTCTCACACACTCTCTCTTTCTCACACACTCTCTCTTTCTCACACACTCTCTCTTTCTCACACACTCTCTCTTTCTCACACAATCTCTCTTTCTCACACGCTCTCTTTCTCACACACTCTTTATTTCTAACACACTCTTTCTCACACACTCTTTCTCTTTCTCACACGCTCTCTTTCTCACACACTCTCTTTCTCACACACTCTTTCTCACACACTCTTTCTCACACACTCTCTCTTTCTCACACACTCTCTCTTTCTCACACACTCTTTCTCACACTCTCTTTCTCACACACTCTTTCTCACACACTCTCTCTTTTTCACACACTCTCTCTTTCTCACACACTCTCTCTTTCTCACACACTCTCTCTTTCTCACACACTCTTTATTTCTAACACACTCTTTCTCACACACTCTTTCTCACACGCTCTCTTTTTCACACATTTTCTTTCTCACACACTCTTTCTCACACACTCTTTCTCACACACTCTTTCTCACATACTCTCTCTTTCTCACACACTCTTTATTTCTAACACACTCTCTCTTTCTCACACACTCTCTCTTTCTCACACACACTCTCTTTCTCACACACTCTCTCTTTCTCACACACTCTTTATTTCTAACACACTCTCTCTTTCTCACACACTCTCTCTTTCTCACACAGTCTTTATTTCTAACACTCTTTCTCACACACTCTTTCTCACACACTCTCTCTTTCTCACACACTCTTTATTTCTAACACACTCTTTCTCACACACTCTTTCTCACACACTCTCTCTTTCTCACACACTCTCTCTTTCTCACACACTCTTTCTTTCTCACACAATCTTATTTCTAACACACTCTTTCTCACACACTCTTTCTCACACGCTCTCTTTCTCACACACTCTCTTTCTCACACACTCTTTCTCACACACTCTTTCTCACACACTCTCTCTTTCTCACACACTTTTTCTCACACACTCTTTCTCACACACTCTTTCTCACACACTCTTTCTCTTTCTCACACGCTCTCTTTCTCACACACTCTCTTTCTCACACACTCTTTCTCACACACTCTTTCTCACACACTCTCTCTTTCTCACGCACTCTCTCTTTCTCACACACTCTTTCTCACACTCTCTTTCTCACACACTCTTTCTCACACACTCTCTCTTTCTCACACACTCTCTCTTTCTCACACACTCTCTCTTTCTCACACACTCTCTCTTTCTCACACACTCTTTATTTCTAACACACTCTTTCTCACACACTCTTTCTCACACGCTCTCTTTCTCACACACTCTCTTTCTCACACACTCTTTCTCACACACTCTTTCTCACACACTCTTTCTCACACACTCTCTCTTTCTCACACACTCTTTATTTCTAACACACTCTCTCTTTCTCACACACTCTCTCTTTCTCACACACACTCTCTTTCTCACACACTCTCTCTTTCTCACACACTCTTTATTTCTAACACACTCTCTCTTTCTCACACACTCTCTCTTTCTCACACACTCTTTATTTCTAACACACTCTTTCTCACACACTCTTTCTCACACACTCTCTCTTTCTCACACACTCTTTATTTCTAACACACTCTTTCTCACACACTCTTTCTCACACACTCTCTCTTTCTCACACACTCTCTCTTTCTCACACACTCTCTCTTTCTCACACACTCTTTATTTCTAACACACTCTTTCTCACACACTCTTTCTCACACGCTCTCTTTCTCACACACTCTCTTTCTCACACACTCTTTCTCACACACTCTTTCTCACACACTCTCTCTTTCTCACACACTCTTTCTCACACACTCTTTCTCACACACTCTTTCTCACACACTCTCTCTTTCTCACACACTCTTTCTCACACTCTCTCTCTTTCTCACACACTCTCTCTCACTCTCTCGCTCTCTCGTGTTAAGTGTAGGTGTATTATAAACACAAAGACATGTTGTCACATCGCCATCAGGTGGCCTCTGCGAGCTGGAAGATCCAGGCTGGTAACTCTTGTCTTCCATTGTCATGTTCTCAGCAACATTGTCATGATATCAAGGCAGCGAGTATCTAATGGTAAATGTGCCAGTGGTCGCACATGTAGAGGTAAATGTGCCAGTGGTCGCACATGTAGAGGTAAATGTGCCACTGGTCGTACATGTAGAGGTAAATGTGCCAGTGGTCGCACATGTAGAGGTAAATGTGCCAGTGGTCGCACATGTAGAGGTAAATGTGCCACTGGTCGTACATGTAGAGGTAAATGTGCCAGTGGTCGCACATGTAGAGGTAAATGTGCCAGTGGTCGCACATGTAGAGGTAAATGTGCCACTGGTCGCACATGTAGAGGTAAATGTGCCACTGGTCGCAAATTTAGAGGTAAATGTGCCACTGGTCACACACGTAGAGGTAAATGTGCCAGTGGTCGCACATGTAGAGGTAAATGTACCAGTGGTCGCACATGTAGAGGTAAATGTGCTACTGGTCGCACATGTAGAGGTAAATGTGCCACTGGTCGCACATGTAGAGGTAAATGTGCCAGTGGTCGCACATGTATAGGTAAATGTGCCAGTGGTTGCACATGTAGAGGTAAATGTGCCACTGGTCGCACATGTAGAGGTAAATGTGCCACTGGTCGCACATGTAGAGGTAAATGTGCCAGTGGTCGCACATGTAGAGGTAAATGTGCCAGTGGTCGCACATGTATAGGTAAATGTGCCAGTGGTCGCACATGTATAGGTAAATGTGCCAGTGGTCGCACATGTATAGGTAAATGTGCCAGTGGTTGCACATGTATAGGTAAATGTGCCGGTGGTCGAACATGTATAGGTAAATTTGCCAGTGGTCGCACATGTATAGGTAAATGTGCCAGTGGTCGCACATGTATAGGTAAATGTGCCATTGGTCGCACATGTATAGGTAAATGTGCCAGTGGTCGCACATGTATATCTAAATGTGCCACTGGTCGCTACAGAACAGCTGACCTCATATCATTTTGGGCAATCATTGGCTCCTCAATTTCTAGAATGTGACACTTGACAGCGGTCTTGTCGGTCCTTCCGGTGGCGGGGATTATAAGAAGTGATACGAGGTTAAGAGAATACCAGGGAGAAAACGGGAATACGAGGGGACAACTAGGGATTATGAGGGGACAACTAGGGATTACGAGAGGACAACTAGGGATTACGAGAGGACAACTAGGGATTACCAGGGCACAACTAGGGATTACCAGGGCACAACTAGGGATTACCAGGGGACAACTAGGGATTACGAACACTATTATGAGTGGAGAACCATGATTTACACGGGAGATCCAATGCATACAGAGATAATAAGAGGGAATACTACGGAATGTAGAGAGTAATGGGAGGGAGTGCTAGGGAATGTAGAGAGTAATGGGAGGGGATGCTAGGGAATGTGGAGAGTAATGGGAGGGGGTGAAAGGGAATGTAGAGAGTAATGGGGGAGGGAGTGCTAAATAATAGCCAATGATTAATTATAACAAAATAATAATTTACAGATTTGAAAATTGAGACATAATAGATGAGATCGTAGATAAACGAGGCATATGGTTGAGATAAATGGACCAGATGAAGGCTAGAGATAGAGTGAGAGAACAGTTAGAGCTAGGGAAGTGTAGATGTTTAAGAACATATTCTAAAATATCACGTACCACATCAATTCACCACTACAATTAATTGTCGTTATGCAAATATATGAATGTAAAAACATTTTGTTGGACTAAAACATGCGACACCTTTGATCCCATTTTATGTAGCTCATTGTTTGTTCAGCGATCAGGTTCAGGTGTAAACATTACAATAATCTCACCTGGCATATATTTACTTCCATTCACAATCGAGAACGGGGAAGTTAATTCACATGTTGTGTTGTGTTGTTGTACTTTGATACAGAAAATGTGAATGTGGGATGAAATGTTTTTTTAATGATTTTGTAAATCATAATAAAATATAAAAACAACGGCTTTTTAGCCAATCAATTGAGGTCCCCATAACTTTTGTTCTAACTAAAGTAGAATGTTTTTACATAAAGTTAGATCGTGTCTATTTTGTTCAATAATCAATTACCTAATTAATAGGAGTATTTTCCGGGCACAGATGTTCTATGTCAAGTAAACACTTCCATTTTCCCCCGCGCATCACAGCTGATTAGCAATGTACGCGCCATGTTATTGTTAAAGAGTGGCACATTCTAAGAGCGTACTCCTAGGACCACTATTCCATGTTATTGTTAAAGAGTGGCACATTCTAAGAGCGTACTCCTAGGACCACTATTCCATGTTATTGTTAAAGAGTGGCACATTCTAAGAGCGTACTCCTAGGACCACTATTCCATGTTATTGTTAAAGAGTGGCACATTCTAAGAGCGTACTCCTAGGACCACTATTCCATGTTATTGTTAAAGAGTGGCACATTCTAAGAGCGTACTCCTAGGACCACTATTCCATGTTATTGTTAAAGAGTGGCACATTCTAAGAGCTTACTCCTAGGACGACTATTCCATGTTATTGTTAAAGAGTGGCACATTCTAAGAGCGTACTCCTAGGACGATTATTTAACGCTTGAGATGGACAACGATTGTTATTTTGACTAATCTGAATATTGTCACTTGATCTCTTCTTGGCAAGGACTTCAGCTGTTTCGGATTGTGGCTATTCTCTGGATCATCTGTCTCGGTCTTTTATATGTATGTGGGTTTTTTATGTGGGTCTTTTATGTGTGTGTGGGTGTTTTATGTGTGTATGGGTCTTTTATGTGTATGTGGGTTTTTTATGTGGGTCTTTTATGTGTGTGTGGGTGTTTTATGTGTGTATGGGTCTTTTATGTGTATGTGGGTCTTTTATGTGTGTGTGGGTCTTTTGTGTGTGTGTGTGGGTCTTTTATGTGTGTGTTGGTCTTTTATGTGTGCATTTTATGTGTGTGTGGGTGTTTTATGTGTGTGTTGGTCTTTTATGTGTGTGTGGGTCTTTTATGTGTGTATTTTATGTGTGTGTGTGGGTCTTTCATATGTGTGTGGATCTTTTATGTGTGTGGGTCTTTTATGTATGTGTGAGTATTTTATGTGTGTTGGGCTTTTATGTGTGTGGGTCTTTTATGTGTATGTGGGTCTTTTATGTGTGTGTTGTATGTATGTGTGGGTCTTTTATGTGTGTGTGGGTCTTTTATGTGTGTGTGGATCTGTTATGTGTGTGGATCTTTTATGTCTGTGTGGGTATTTTATGTGAGTGTGGGTCTTTTATGTGTGTGGGTCTTTTATGTGAATGGGTGTTTTATGTGTGTGTGGGTCTTTTATGTGTATGTGGGTCTTTTATATGTGTGTGGGATATTATGTGTGTGTGGGTGTTTTATGTGTGTGAGTCATTTATGTATGTGTGGGTCTTTTATGTGTGTGTGGGTCTTTTATGTGTGTGTGGGTCTTTTATGTGTGTGTGAGTCTTTTATGTATGTGTGGGTCTTTTATGTCTGTGTGGGTCTTTTATGTGTGTGTGGGTCTTTTATGTGTGTGGGTCTTTTATGTGTATGTGGGTCTTTTATGTGTATATTTTATGTGTGTGTGGGTCTTTTATATGTGTGTGGGTCTTTTATGTGTGTGTGGGTCTTTTATGTGTGTGTGGGTCTTTTATGTGTGTGTGGGTCTTTTATGTGTGAATTTTATGTGTCTGTGGGTGTTTTATGTGTGTGTGTGGGTGTTTTATCTGTGTATTTTATTTTTCTGTGAGTTTTTTATGTATGGGTGTGTGTTTTATGTGTATGTGGGGGCCTTTTGAATATATTTGAAGGAGAAAATCTAGAGTTTGAAAACCCCGACCAGTCGTCCAAGAAGATTGGCCGACATCTCAAGTGTATGTGGCTGTGATGTGGGCGACATCTCAAGTGTATGTGGCTGTGATGTGGCCGACATCTCAAGTGTATGTGGCTGTGATGTGGGCGACATCTCAAGTGTATGTGGCTGTGATGTGGCCGACATCTCAAATGTGTGTGGCTGTAAAGAGAGACTTTCTGCCTGGCCGTCATTTTGGATGCTTGTCTTGATTTGTGAAAACCTGGCTCATTTGGGTGAAATTAGAAAATTGTTGTCAGGAGAGAACAGAAATGATCAAAACTTGACAACATGAGACAGGCCCACAAAGAAATAAATGACCAGTGACACACCCAACATGAGACCCACCCAACATGAGACACCCAACATGAGACACACCCAACATGAGACACCCAACATGAGACACCCAACATGAGACACCCAACATGACACACCCAACATGACACCAAAAAATGAGACACCCAACATGAGATATATTATTGATTTGGACGCATCTGGTTAAAACCAAAACAAATATTCAAAGAAAGGTTATGAATGAGAAAAAATAATGAATGAAATACGAAGTGGATGGTCCCAATATGTTTTCAGACATCTCACTGGCTGAAAGCAACGACAGACAGAGAAGTTTACAGACGTTCCAAAGTGGTAGGATACCATCAAGTGATGGACAGGAGATACCATCAAGTGATGGACAAGGACAGGAGATACCATCAAGTCAAGGATAGGAGATACCATCAAGTGATGGACAAGGACAGGAGATACCATCAAGTGATGGACAGAAGATACCATCAAGTGATGGACAAGGACAGGAGATACCATCAAGTGATGGACAAGGACAGGAGATACCATCAAGTGATGGACAGAAGATACCATCAAGTGATGGACAAGGACAGGAGATACCATCAAGTGATGGACAAGGATAGGGGATATCATCAAGTGTTGGACAAGGATAGGGGATATCATCAAGTGACGGACAAGGACAGGAGATACCATCAAGTGATGGACAGAAGATACCATCAAGCGATGGACAGGAGATACCATCAAGTGATGGACAGGAAAAGGCCTGGCAGACCACCATCAGCCGACCTCCAGTGGGAAATAGCCAGAGATCTGATCAGCCGACCTCCTGTGGGAAATAGCCAGAGATCTGATCAGCGGACCTTCAGTGGGAGATAGCCAGAGATCTGATCAGCGGACCTTCAGTGGGAGATAGCCAGAGATCTGATCAGCCGACCTTCAGTGGGAGAGCCAGAGATCTGATCAGCCGACCTTCAGTGGGAGAGCCAGAGATCTGATCAGCCGACCTTCAGTGGGAGAGCCAGAGATCTGATCAGCCGACCTTCAGTGGGAGAGCCAGAGATCTGATCAGCCGACCTTCAGTGGGAGAGCCAGAGATCTGATCAGCCGACCTTCAGTGGGAGAGCCAGAGATCTGATCTGATCAGCCGACCTCCAGTGGGAGATAGCCAGAGATCTGATCAGCCGACCTTCAGTGGGAGAGCCAGAGATCTGATCTGATCAGCCGACCTCCAGTGGGAGATAGCCAGAGATCTGATCAGCCGACCTTCAGTGGGAGAGCCAGAGATCTGATCAGCCGACCTTCAGTGGGAGAGCCAGAGATCTGATCTGATCAGCCGACCTCCAGTGGGAGATAGCCAGAGATCTGATCAGCCGACCTTCAGTGAGATAGCCAGAGATCTGATCTGACCAGCCGACCTCCAGTGGGAGATAGCCAGAGATCTGATCAGCCGACCTTCAGTGAGATAGCCAGAGATCTGATCTGATCAGCCGACCTCCAGTAGGAGAGCCAGAGATCTGATCTAGACTGTCGCTATGTGTATTTGGAATGTACTGCGCTTGCCTACATGAACATTTGAGTATGGAGGGCTAGAAGATTGACTGTGTGTCGGTTGAAACTGCCAAAAAACTATTGCTGGAACCAGAGAAGACATTCTCTCGGATCTGTTCTGTGAATTTGTTCCTGGAAATAGCTCACACATTCATCTTCAGTATGCATAAACAATAACAGCGGAATTCCACCAATTCTGTGTTAATTTATTTCAAGTATGTGCATACCTGATCTCTTAGTGTTGGCTGGAAGTTCTCTATGTGTGTATGGGTGCTTGTGTGTGTGTGCTTGTGTGTGGCTGCTTGTGTGTGGGTGCTTGTGTGTGGCTGCTTGTGTGTGGGTGCTTGTGTGTGGCTGCTTGTGTATGGGTGCTTGTGTGTGGCTGCTTGTGTTTGGGTGGTTGTGTGTGGGGGTGAGGGGATGTATAAATGTGTGGGTGCTTGTGTGTGGGTGCTTGTGTGTGGGGGTGAGGGGATGTATACATGTGTGGGTGCTTGTGTGTGGGTGCTTGTGTGTGGAGGTAAAGGGATGTATAAATGTGTGGGCGCATGATGTGCGTGTTTATATAGGATGTTTGTGTTTATATAGGATGTGCGTGTTTATATAGGATGTGCGTGTTTATATAGGATGTGCGTGTTTATATAGGATATGCGTGTTTATATAGGATGTTTCTGTTTATATAGGATGTTTCTGTTTATATAGGATATGCGTGTTTATATAGGATGTGCGTGTTTATATAGGATGTTTCTGTTTATATAGGATGTGCGTGTTTATATAGGATGTGCGTGTTTATATAGGATGTGCGTGTTTATATAGGATATGCGTGTTTATATAGGATGTGCGTATTTTTATATAGGATGTGCGTGTTTATATAGGATGTTTCTGTTTATATAGGATATGCGTGTTTATATAGGATGTGCGTGTTTATATAGGATGTGCGTGTTTATATAGGATGTGCATGATTATTTAGGATGTGCGTGTTTATATAGGATATGCGTGTTTATATAGGATGTTTCTGTTTATATAGGATGTGCGTGTTTATATAGGATGTGCGTGTTTATATAGGATGTGCGTGTTTATATAGGATGTGCGTGTTTATATAGGATGTTTCTGTTTATATAGGATGTGCGTGTTTATATAGGATGTTTCTGTTTATATAGGATGTTTCTGTTTATATTGGATATGCGTGTTTATATAGGATGTGCGTGTTTATATAGGATGTGCGTATTTATATAGGATGTGCGTGTTTATATAGGATGTGCGTGTTTATATAGGATGTGCGTGTTTATATAGGATGTTTCTGTTTATATAGGATGTGCGTGTTTATATAGGATGTGCCTGTTTATATAGGATGTGCGTGTTTATATAGGATGTTTCTGTTTATATAGGATGTTTGTGTTTATATAGGATGTTTCTGTTTATATAGGATGTGCGTGTTTATATAGGATGTGCGTGTTTATATAGGATGTTTCTGTTTATATAGGATGGGCGTGTTTATATAGGATGTGCGTGTTTATATAGGATGTTTCTGTTTATATAGGATGTTTCTGTTTATATAGGATGTGCGTGTTTATATAGGATGTGCGTGTTTATATAGGATGTTTGTATTTATATAGGATGTTTCTGTTTATATAGGATGTGCGTGTTTATATAGGATGTGCGTGTTTATATAGGATGTTTCTGTTTATATAGGATGGGCGTGTTTATATAGGATGTGCGTGTTTATATAGGATGTTTCTGTTTATATAGGATGTTTCTGTTTATATAGGATGTGCGTGTTTATATAGGATGTGCGTGTTTATATAGGATGTGCGTGTTTATATAGGATGTTTCTGTTTATATAGGATGTGCGTGTTTATATAGGATGTGCGTGTTTATATAGGATGTGCGTGTTTATATAGGATGTTTCTGTTTATATAGGATGTTTGTGTTTATATAGGATGTTTCTGTTTATATAGGATGTGCGTGTTTATATAGGATGTTTCTGTTTATATAGGATGTTTCTGTTTATATTGGATATGCGTGTTTATATAGGATGTGCGTGTTTATATAGGATGTGCGTATTTATATAGGATGTTTCTGTTTATATAGGATGTGCGTGTTTATATAGGATGTGCGTGTTTATATAGGATGTTTCTGTTTATATAGGATGTGCGTGTTTATATAGGATGTGCCTGTTTATATAGGATGTGCGTGTTTATATAGGATGTTTCTGTTTATATAGGATGTTTGTGTTTATATAGGATGTTTCTGTTTATATAGGATGTGCGTGTTTATATAGGATGTGCGTGTTTATATAGGATGTTTCTGTTTATATAGGATGGGCGTGTTTATATAGGATGTGCGTGTTTATATAGGATGTTTCTGTTTATATAGGATGTTTCTGTTTATATAGGATGTGCGTGTTTATATAGGATGTGCGTGTTTATATAGGATGTTTGTATTTATATAGGATGTTTCTGTTTATATAGGATGTGCGTGTTTATATAGGATGTGCGTGTTTATATAGGATGTTTCTGTTTATATAGGATGGGCGTGTTTATATAGGATGTGCGTGTTTATATAGGATGTTTCTGTTTATATAGGATGTTTCTGTTTATATAGGATGTGCGTGTTTATATAGGATGTGCGTGTTTATATAGGATGTGCGTGTTTATATAGGATGTTTCTGTTTATATAGGATGTGCGTGTTTATATAGGATGTGCGTGTTTATATAGGATGTGCGTGTTTATATAGGATGTTTCTGTTTATATAGGATGTGCGTGTTTATATAGGATGTGCGTGTTTATATAGGATGTGCGTGTTTATATAGGATGTGCGTGTTTATATAGGATGTTTCTGTTTATATAGGATGTTTGTGTTTATATAGGATGTTTCTGTTTATATAGGATGTGCGTGTTTATATAGGATGTGCGTGTTTATATAGGATGTTTCTGTTTATATAGGATAGGCGTGTTTATATAGGATGTGCGTGTTTATATAGGATGTTTCTGTTTATATAGGATGTTTCTGTTTAAATAGGATGTGCGTGTTTATATAGGATGTGCGTGTTTATATAGGATGTGCGTGTTTATATAGGATGTTTCTGTTTATATAGGATGTGCGTGTTTATATAGGATGTGCGTGTTTATATAGGATATGCGTGTTTATATAGGATGTGTGTGTTTATATAGGATGTTTCTGTTTATATAGGATGTGCGTGTTTATATAGGATGTGCGTGTTTATAAAGGATGTGCGTGTTTATATAGGATGTGCGTATTTATATAGGATGTGCGTGTTTATATAGGATGTGGGTGTTTATATAGGATGTTTCTGTTTATATAGGATGTGCGTGTTTATATAGGATGTGCGTGTTTATATAGGATGTGCGTGTTTATATAGGATGTTTCTGTTTATATAGGATGTTTGTGTTTATATAGGATGTGCGTGTTTATATAGGATGTGCGTGTTTATATAGGATGTGCGTGTTTATATAGGATGTTTCTGTTTATATAGGATGGGCGTGTTTATATAGGATGTGCGTGTTTATATAGGATGTTTCTGTTTATATAGGATGTGCGTGTTTATATAGGATGTGCGTGTTTATATAGGATGTGCGTGTTTATATAGGATGTGCGTGTTTATATAGGATGTTTCTGTTTATATAGGATGTTTCTGTTTATATAGGATGTGCGTGTTTATATAGGATATGCGTGTTTATATAGGATGTGTGTGTTTATATAGGATGTTTCTGTTTATATAGGATGTGCGTGTTTATATAGGATGTGCGTGTTTATATAGGATGTGCGTGTTTATATAGGATGTGCGTGTTTATATAGGATGTTTCTGTTTATATAGGATGTGCGTGTTTATATAGGATGTTTCTGTTTATATAGGATGTTTCTGTTTATATAGGATGTTTCTGTTTATATAGGATGTGCGTGTTTATATAGGATGTTTCTGTTTATATAGGATGTTTCTGTTTATATAGGATGTGCGTGTTTATATAGGATGTGCGTGTTTATATAGGATGTTTCTGTTTATATAGGATATGCGTGTTTATATAGGATGTGCGTGTTTATATAGGATGTCCGTGTTTATATAGGATGTGCGTGTTTATATAGGATGTGCATGTTTATATAGGATGTGCGTGTTTATATAGGATGTGCGTGTTTATATAGGATGTGCGTGTTTATATAGGATGTTTCAGTTTATATAGGATGTGCGTGTTTATATAGGATGTGCGTGTTTATATAGGATGTTTGTGTTTATATAGGATGTGCGTGTTTATATAGGATGTTTCTGTTTATATAGGATGTGCGTGTTTATATAGGATGTGCGTGTTTATATAGGATGTGCGTGTTTATATAGGATGTGCGTGTTTATATAGGATGTGCGTGTTTATATAGGATGTTTCTGTTTATATAGGATGTTTCTGTTTATATAGGATGTGCGTGTTTATATAGGATGTGCGTGTTTATATAGGATGTGCGTATTTATATAGGATGTGCGTGTTTATATAGGATGTGCGTGTTTATATAGGATGTTTCTGTTTATATAGGATGTTTCTGTTTATATAGGATGTGGGTGTTTATATAGGATGTGCGTGTTTATATAGGATGTGCGTGTTTATATAGGATGTTTCTGTTTATATAGGATGTTTCTGTTTATATAGGATGTGGGTGTTTATATAGGATGTGCGTGTTTATATAGGATGTGCGTGTTTATATAGGATGTGCGTGTTTATATAGGATGTTTCTGTTTATATAGGATGTGCGTGTTTATATAGGATGTGCGTGTTTATATAGGATGTGCGTGTTTATATAGGATGTGCGTGTTTATATAGGATGTGTGTGTTTATATAGGATATGCGTGTTTATATAGGATGTTTTTAATTTATATAGGATGTTTCTGTTTATATAGGATGTTTCTGTTTATATAGGATGTTTCTGTTTATATAGGATGTGCGTGTTTATATAGGATGTTTCTGTTTATATAGGATATGCGTGTTTATATAGGATGTGCGTGTTTATATAGGATGTGCGTGTTTATATAGGATGTTTCTGTTTATATAGGATTTGACTCAACTTGCCTCAATATTATCATTACCTTTCGTTACTACATCGAACCTAGGATTGTCAAGATCTGTAATTGTAGTGAATGGTTTATTGTAATGACCTGTTGTTGTTATGACCTGTTGTTTTAATGACCTGTTGTAATGACCTGTTGTAATGATCTGGTGTAAAGGCCTGTTGTTGTTATGACCTGTTGTTGTAATGGCTTGTTGTAATGACCTGTTGTTGTTATGACCTGTTGTAATGACCTGTTGTTGTGATGTCTAACAACACATTTCCCTGCTCGAGTATTCTGTCCTCTCAAGTTGAGTTTGCGACACAAGTGCATCACGTGATAGAAACGACTAATTATGTGAATCACTTTCACATTAGGATGGTGCAAATGAATGGTACTTGCAGAGTAAAACATGACATCACACAAAAGGCCTGACCTGGTAGATAGATCACTCGCATACATCACGATTATTGATGGTGTCAACAGAGTGCAGCCCCTGGAGACGCCCGGTTATTGATGATAGCTGGAGACTGCCACGAGTGCGAGCCCCAGTGTGTGGACGGTAAACAGACGGCCCCGCCCGCACTCTTAGCGCCTCCCTGACTTTGTGTCAATCTCTTCTTTCTCTCTCTCTCTCTCTCTCTCTCACTCTCTGTGTCTCTCGCTTTTATGCCCACCCATTTTTCATATAGTGTTGATATCTATCTATATATCTATCTATCTACCTATCTATCTATCTATCTATCTATCTATCTATCTATCTATCTATCTATCTATCTATCTATCTATCTATCTATCTATCTATATATCTATCTATCTATCTACCTATCTATCTATCTGCCTGTCTGTCTGTCTCCCTACCTGCATGTATGTCTGTCCACGAGTCCGTATGTGTCTACACGTTCGTCGGTATGTTTGTCTGCCTACACCCCCCCCCCCTTATTGTCTGCATACTCCCCCTTATTGTCTGTCTACACCCCCCCCCCCTTATTGTCTGCCTACATCCCTCTTATTGTCTGCCTACACCCCCCCCCCACTTATTGTCTGCCTACATCACCCTTATTGTCTGTCTAAATCCCCCCTTATTGTCTGCCTACACTCCCCCCACTTATTGTCTGCCTACATCCCCCTTATTGTCTGTCTAAATCCCCCCCTTTATTGTCTGCCTACACCCCCCCCCCCTTATTGTCTGCCTACACTCCCTTATTTTTTGCCTACACCCCCCCCCCCCTTATTGTTTGTCTACACACACACCGACTATTGTCTCTCTACACCCCCTCTTATTGCCTACACCCACCGTATTGGCTACCTACTGCCTACACCTCCATATGGTCTACCTACTGTCTACACCTCCATATGGTCTACCTACTGCCTACACTCCCATTGATCACCATCGCGTGCTGTGTCTGAAGGTTGCAGATTATAACAAAACTGATCAACTACTGCAAGAAGCCAACACAAATGGCGAACACTTGGGCACAATTCAACTGGAAGAATTGGCGTGCTTGTCACAGTCCATTAGCATAGATCCACTTGGACGTGACATCCAGGCCACGTGACATCCAGGACACGTGACGCCAAGATAATGTGACGCACAGACCTGTGACGCCCAGACCCAGACCACGTGATGCCCAGACAACGTAACGCTCAAACCCAGATCACGTGACGCCCACACTCAGACCACGTGACGCCCAGACCCAGATCACGTGACGCCCAGGCCACGTGACGCATGCAGGAGCAATCACTCCAGTTATTTTGTAACTGAATTTGCACGAGAACTTCAGAAAATCTCCGGAGTCTAAGGAGTGCGGGAAATTGTAGCTTTCTGACGGCTAATGTTCAATATAAAGTCAGCCCACGACTTACATACACGTCAGACCACGACTTACATACAAGTCAGCTAACGACTTACATACAAATCAGTCCACGACTTCCATACAAGTCAGCTCACGACTTACATACACGTCAGCCCACGACTTCCATACAAGTCAGCCCACGACTTACGTACACGTCAGCCCACGACTTCCATACAAGTCAGCCCACGACGTACATACACGTCAGCCCACGACTTCCATACAAGTCAGCCCACGACTTACATACACGTCAGCCCACGACTTCCATACAAGTCAGCCCACGACTTACATACACGTCAGCCCACGACTTCCATACAAGCCAGCCCACGACTTCCATACAAGTCAGCCCACGACTTTCACCTTGTACCGTGTGAACCAGTACCTGTCAATCTATCAACTTGCACGTGTCAAGTCCACCAGAAACGTGAGATAATGGTTACATGTATCCTTTTGCAATATGTCACTCATCGGGTCATCCTTGTCAGCTAGTCGGTCACAGGCTGGCAATGAACGATTCATAGCTTTTCCCATCTAACAGTGGAACCAAGTACAGATAGTTTAAGAGTGATGCATAACCAGCCAACTGGGGAGAACAACTATACAGTCGTGTGTGTTTCTAGAGCTAAGAAAAAAAGCCTATAAAAGACAATGCAGAGGGAAATTAGAGATTATTGAGAGAGAGAGAGAGGGGGGGAGATAAGGGGAGAGAGAGAGATAGAGAGAGAAGGGGGGGGGAGAGTTTGCGGGATGATTATCACATCATTCACCTAGAGCCTTGCATACACACTTAATGGTGCGAATGATGGACACCCTGTAAACAATAAGAGAACTAGATCTGATTACGTGCAAATGTGCTGATTCGTCTTGGCACAACTTGGGCAGATCTAGAAGGCTGTCCGACTGTTCTCCAGGAAAATTACATTGGTGTCTGTTCAAGGAATGGTGGCCCTTCTGCGATCAAAGGTAGTTGTCTCAAACACAGTGGCTCGATTAAGGATTATGTGAATCCTAAGGACTGCGTAATACTGTGAAGGTAATTGAGAACCTTTATGAGCGGTCTCTGTAGACGGAATGCTTAGGCGAATGGTTCCGCACGTCTGTTGGGGTGAGACAGGGTTGTTTACTCTCTCCAACACTCTTTAATGTCTGTTGGGGTGAGACAGGGTTGTTTACTCTCTACAACACTCTTCAATGTCTGTTGGGGTGAGACAGGGTTGTAAACTCTGTCTAACACTCTTCAATGTCTGTTGGGGTGAGACAGGGTTGTAAACTCTGTCTAACACTCTTCAATGTCTGTTGGGGTGAGACAGGGTTGTAAACTCTGTCTAACACTCTTCAATGTCTGTTGGTCTGAGACAGGGTTGTAAACTCTGTCTAACACTCTTCAATGTCTGTTGGGGTGAGACAGGGTTGTAAACTCTGTCTAACACTCTTCAATGTATTCTTGGAAAGAATAATGGAGGCGGCCCTGGAGGGACATGTTTATTTGGTTAGAATAGGGGACAAGATGATTTCAAACCTACGATTTGCAGATGATATAGATGGTCTGACAGGTTCGGAACTCCAGGAGGTGATTAGTAGATTGAACAGAGCGGCGCAGACCTGTGGCATGGATATAAATGCAGAGAAAACAAAACTGATGATTAAAACACGGAATAGTTTACATCTGTGATCAAAGCAAATGGTCAGTAACTCGAAGTTGTGCAGCGGTTCAAGTATCTGGGATCACTGATCAGTGACGACGGCTCGCAGCCTGAGATAATTGCTAGAATAGCACATACAACAGCGGCGATTACGTGTTTGACATCCATATGGCAGGATTAGCAGGTCGCCCTCAGCATAAAAGTTAGACTAATGCGCTCATTGGTGCTCTTAATATTTGTGTATGCCTGTGAGACTTGGATCATTGGTGCTCTCTGTGAGACTTGGGCCATTGGTGCTCTCTGTGAGACTTGGATCATTGGTGCTCTCTGTGAGACTTGGGCCATTGGTGCTCTCTGTGAGACTTGGACCATTGGTGCTCTCTGTGAGACTTGGACCATTGGTGCTCTCTGTGAGACTTGGACCATTGGTGCTCTCTGTGAGACTTGGACCATTGGTGCTCTCTGTGAGACTTGGACCATTGGTGGGAGTGTCTTCAAGTGTGCCCAACGACCTGATGAGTTACGGGATGAGCGGACAGAGAGAGATGGCGTGAAATGGTGGAAGTGTCTTCAAGTGTGCCCAACGACCTGATGAGTTACGGGATGAGCGGACAGAGAGAGATGGCGTGAAATGGTGGGAGTGTCTTCAAGTGTGCCCAACGACCTGATGAGTTACGGGATGAGCGGACAGAGAGAGATGGCGTGAGATGGTGGGAGTGTCTTCAAGTGTGCCCAACGACCTGATGAGTTACGGGATGAGCGGACAGAGAGAGATGGCGTGAGATGGTGGGAGTGTCTTCAAGTGTGCCCAACGACCTGATGAGTTACGGGATGAGCGGACAGAGAGAGATGGCGTGAGATGGTGGGAGTGTCTTCAAGTGTGCCCAACGACCTGATGAGTTACGGGATGAACTGGAAGGACTGAAGTCCCAGTCGCTCGTTTAAGGATTTTGTTAATCCTAGGAACTGCGATCCCAAAAACAAGAGAGTGTGGTAAGATAGGTGCATCATGTGAGCCCTCAGAGAATTAAATTGTTGATACAGGTTAGATACGGGCACCAAAGAGGCATGGCTCAAAAACCTAAGAACTGTTGACGGTTGTAAGTGAAACGTAGCTCATTGTTAACCAATGTTTGACCGCCTGACAGCCTAAAGCAGTCAACCCTAACAGAGGACGGCAGATCATCACCAACGTAGACGATCCAGAGGACAGGGCAGAAGACATCGACTAAGATAGTTAACTACTGATGTGTGACACGATTGAGTTTGATCAAATTGGGCTTAATGGTATTTCAAATATGAGACTACGATTCTGGGTAGAATAGTTTCGGAGGAAACATCAACAGCTAGTGCTTGAATCCTCTGTGTTAGTTTAATATATGGTGTTTATTTATTTAGTAGGTAATTTGTGTTTTTTGATATTGTGTAACAATTATTCGTGCAAATAAATGATATTATCTTGATTTAATGGTTAACAATATTTTGTGTTTTCTGTGATTGAAGTCCTGTCGTTGTGTAGTATCTGTTGTAAGTCACTAACTCTGATGACTCTCTGATAAGGCTAACCTGCTATATATAGATTTTTGGTCCGTTTGACCAGCCTATCATATATCATGCCTGCTCCAGTGGGAACATGTTCCCCGACATGTTTAGCGTCTAGACCTGCATCAATACACTTATCAGGAACAAACGTCGTTTGGAAATATTGAAACAGTCTGTGGAAATGAGGCTGACATGAGAGGGACAGACGGACATGAGAGGGACAGGCGGACATGAGAGGGACAGACGGATATGAGATGGACAGGCGGACATGAGATGAACAGACGGACATGAGATGGACAGACGGATATGAGATTGACAGGCGGACATGAGAAGGACATGAGAGGGACAGGCGGACATGAGATGGACAGGCGGACATGAGAAGGACATGAGAGGGACAGGCGGACATGAGATGGACAGGCGGACATGAGATGGACAGGCGGATATGAGAAGGACATGAGAGGGACAGGCGGACATGAGATGGACAGGCGGACATGAGAAGGACATGAGAGGGACAGGCGGACATGAGATGGACAGGCGGACATGAAAAGGACATGAGATGGACAGGCGGACATGAGATGGACATGAGAGGGACAGGGGAGGGACAGTCGGACATGAGATGGACAGGCGGACATGAAAAGGACATGAGAGGGACAGACGGACATGAGATGGACATGAGAGGGACAGGCGGACATGAGATGGACAGGCGGACATGAGAAGGACATGAGAGGGACAGGCGGACATGAGATGGACAGGCGGACATGAGAAGGACATGAGAGGGACAGGCGGACATGAGATGGACACGAGAGGGACAGGCGGACATGAGATGGACAGGCGGGCATGAGAAGGGCATGAGAGGGACATGGGAGGGACAGGCGGACATGAGATGGACAGGCGGACATGAAAAGGACATGAGAGGGACAGACGGACATGAGATGGACAGGCGGACATGAGAAGGGCATGAGAGGGACGTGATGGACATGGGGACATGGGAGGGACAGGCGGACATGAGAGGGACAGGCGGACATGAGAGGGACAGGCGGACATGAGAGGGACAGGCGGACATGAGAGGGACAGGCGGACATGAGAGGGACAGGCGGACATGAGAGGGACAGGCGGACATGAGAAGCGCATTAGAGGGACGTGATGGGCAGGGGACATGAGAGGGACATGGGAGGGACAGGCGGACATCAGGGGGACAGGCGGACAGACACCCCAACAGCTCAGAAGCGATGAGCATAGAGAACGAACTGACGATTGACGACAGTGGTGAAGAAAAAAGTAGAATGAGATTGGGTAGGTACTCACTACCTACTTGGGAAGGGCCCTAAACTATAGGGCAACTGGTAAGATATGGCACTCGTTACCTGATTGGTCGACCTTGATTTGTTGATGTTTTACACGATCCTGTTAAATGTCTGCCATATTGAAGCACATGTGTGGTGTGTATGCATCTGCGCGTGTGTGTGACAGTGACCTTGATTAGCTGATCCAGGATTGAGATTGTGCCAGGTCTCGGCAGAGTCCCGCCGGCGATATTTGGAATTATTTGATTTGTTGCTTTTTTGTTGAAGCCAAGAACTGAACTTTAAATTTCTTGTAAGTCACGTGCGTCATATCTTGGAGGGAGTCACGTGCGTCTGATGTTGGAGAGGGTCACGTGCGTCTGATATAGAGGGGTCACGTGCGTCTGATATAGAGGGGGTGATGGGTATGTATCTTCTTCTTCATCTTCGTACGCTGTCAGACGTCAACTTGAATTTGTTCGAAGAAAGCAGCTGTCATCCAGAGGCTGTCGACACTGCCATAGAGCTTGTCTAGTGTTGCCACTGGTGATGGCCACAAGTGCTTTCTCTGGTCCTCGTATGTCGGGAAATTTTGCAGCGGTCATTTTCCCTGTACCACAGGTGCATTCGTCAGTGCCACCTATCTTCAGTTTATTGAATAGATGGTACCTCAGTCTGTTGTGGCCTGTGCGGAGTCTGAAGACCACCCTCTGCTCTCGTCTGTTAAACTGGTAGTAGGCATCATTTTTTTTGGTAGCAAATATGTTCTGTTTCCCATTTGTCCATGTATGTGGCCCTAATAAACGTAGGTCACACTAGAATCTGGTTGTGGTAACCTCTGTAGGTCATACTAGAATCTGGTTGTGGTAACCTCTGTAGGTCTCACTAAAATCTGGTTGTGGTAACCTCTGTAGGTCACACTAGAATCTGGTTGTGGTAACCTCTGTAGGTCACACTAGAATCTGGTTGTGGTAACCTCTGTAGGTCACACTAGAATCTGGTTGTAGTAACCTTCGTAGGTCACACTAGAATCTGGTTGTGGTAGTCTTGCACCTTCTTTTGCCAGTCTGTCTGCCTCCTCGTTGCCTTGGATGTTACAATGGGATGGAACCCACTGTACCACAACTCTTTTTGGTGCGGACTGCTGGCATAGTTGACAGAGTACTGCTCTTAAATCATTAAGTTCAGTATTTTTCTGGCTTTTTAGTGCTGTAACCACTGACAGGGCATCTGTAAGCAGGACTTTCTGGCTTTCATTGCTTTCGCCTGTCAGCATTGCTTCTACCGCAGCCCTCAGTGCCTCTGCCTCCGCTCTGAAATTGCTTGAGAATTTTCCAGATGCCACTGACAGTGTTATCTTTCTACCGTCTCTTAGGCCCTCACCGTCCATTCTGTGTTGTGTTTGTTACAGAACCGTCAGTGCATGCGTGGGTCCAGTCAGTGTATGCATGGGTCCAGTCAGTGCATGTATGGGTCCAGCCAGTGTATGCATGGGTCCAGTCAGTGTATGCATGGGTCCAGTCAGTGTATGCATGGGTCCAGTCAGTGTATATATGGGTCCAGTCAGTGTATGCATGGGTCCAGTCAGTGTATGCATAGGTCCAGTCAGTGTATGTATGGGTCCAGTCAGTGTATGCATGGGTCCAGTCAGTGTATGCATGGGTCCAGTCAGTGTATGCATGGGTCCGGTCAGTGTATGTATGGGTCCAGTCAGTGTGTGTATGGGTCCAGTCAGTGTATGCATGGGTCCAGTCAGTGTATGCATGGGTCCAGTCAGTGTATGTATGGGTCCAGTCAGTGTATGTATGGGTCCAGTCAGTGTATGTATGGGTCCAGTCAGTGTGTGTATGGGTCCAGTCAGTGTATGTATGGGTCCAGTCAGTGTATGTATGGGTCCAGTCAGTGTATGCATGGGTCCAGTCTGTGTATGTATGGGTCCAGTCCGTGTATGTATGGGTCCAGTCAGTGTATGCATGGGTCCAGTCCGTGTATGTATGGGTCCAGTCAGTGTATGTATGGGTCCAGTCAGTGTATGTATGGGTCCAGTCAGTGTATGCATGGGTCCAGTCCGTGCTTGGGTAATTGTTCTCTATGTACTTCAGGGTCATGTCTCTTCTTTCCTTTTCAGTCTGGCTGTTCTTGTCTCCAATACCTGGTATATTTTCTATCCCCTCTGGAAAGATTGCTGCTTCCAGATGTGTGGGCATGCAGTAGGGATAGGCTTTGGTTATAATATGGTGTTCATAGGGTCTCATCTTTATTTTGGCTATTTCTGCAAAGTTTCTCCGCTTTAGTTTCCCATTGAATGGCCTGTCAGTCTTCTGAGTTTCTCTGATTGCTGCTGGGCTCTGCGGTCTCTTCTATCGGTCATGGATTGCAGTTTTGTAATCTTTTCAAGTTCTACAATTGGCGTTGACGTCATGCCTCCTGTTATAACTCTCATGGCTTGGTTTTGAAGTTTGCAATTTTTATCGAAGTTCGCCTTTGCTGCTGTTGTCTAAGCCGCAATGCCATACTCGAGAACTGGTCTCACTCTTCCAGTGTACAGTTTCTTTCGTCTGCTCCCCAGCTTGTGCCAGCAAGTTTCCTCATGATTGCCATTCTTTCTCTGGCTCTCATTCGGTTTCTCTCGATCTGATGGTACCCGGAAAACTTGATCTGATTTCAATACCAAGACCCTTTTCATTTCATGTATTATCGATACATGGACGATGGGATTGGCATTACTGACATGTCTGAGAAGGATCTCCTAAACTTTATCGACTTTGTCAATGACTTTCGTCCTTCTATCAAGTTCACGTCTGACATCTCCCTCACGTCTGACACCTCCCTCACGTCTGACATCTCCCTCACGTCTGACATCTCCCTCACGTCTGACACCTCCCTCACGTCTGACATCTCCCTCACGTCTGACATCTCCCTCACGTCTGACATCTCCCTCACGTCTGACACCTCCCTCACGTCTTTCCACTTTCTGGATATCACTGTCTCTATCTGTCCTTCAGGCCTCTCCACCCCTGTCTACTACAAACCCACTGACGCCCACAATTACTTCCTCTTCCTCCCATCCTCAATCCATCGCTTCCTTTCTCCCAACTCCGACGCCTTTCTCCGGATGACGACGACTCCCTTCTCAGGTCCCACGAGATGATTGACTTCTTCCGCGAGCGACTCTACCCTGAGACCACTCTCTCCTCCGCCCTTCAGCGGGATCCCCCTATCTCCCGTCACGACTCCCTCACTCCTACTCACCGTCCTCCCTCCCGTCACGACTCCCACTCACCGTCCTCCCTCCCGTCCCGACTCCCTCACTCCTACTCACCGTCCTCCCTCCCGTCACGACTCCCTCACTCCTACTCACCGTCCTCCCTCCCGTCACGACTCCCTCACTCCTACTCACCGTCCTCCCTCCCGTCAAGACTCCCTCACTCCTACTCACCGTCCTCCCTCCCGTCACGACTCCCTCACTCCTACTCACCGTCCTCCCTCCAGTCACGAGTCCCTCACTCCTACTCACCGTCCTCCCTCCCGTCACGACTCCCTCACTCCCACTCACCGTCCTCCCTCCCGTCACGACTCCCGCATTCCTACTCACCGTCCTCCCTCCCGTCACGACTCCCTCACTCCTACTCACCGTCCTCCCTCCACTCACGACTCCCTCACTCCCACTCACTGCTCTCCCTCCCGTCACGACTCCCACTCACCGCTTCCCCCTCTCGTCACGACTCACTCACTCCTACTCACCGTCCTCCCTCCCGTCGCGACTCCTACTCACCGTCCTCCATCCCGTCACGACTCCGTTCCTCTTACTCACCGTCCTCCCTCCCGTCACGACTCACTCACTCCTTCTCACCGTCCTCCCTCCCGTCACGACTCCCACTCACAGCTCTCCCTCCCGTCACGACTCCCACTCACCGCTCCCCCTCCCGTCACGACTCCCTCACTCCTACTCACCGTCCTCCCTCCCCTCACGACTCCCTCACTCCCACTCACTGCTCTCCCTCCCGTCACGACTCCCACTCACCGCTCCCCCTCCCGTCACGACTCCCTCACTCCTACTCACCGTCCTCCCTGAGGTCACGACTCCTACTCATCGTCCTCCCTCCCGTCACGACTCCCTCACTCCTACTCACCGTCCTCCCTCCCGTCACGACTCCCTCACTCCCACTCACCGTCCTCCCTCCCGTCACGACTCCCTCACTCCTACTCACCGTCCTCCCTCCCGTCACGACTCCCTCACTCCTACTCACCGTCCTCCCTCCACTCACGACTCCCTCACTCCCACTCACTGCTCTCCCTCCCGTCACGACTCCCACTCACCGCTTCCCCCTCTCGTCACGACTCACTCACTCCTACTCACCGTCCTCCCTCCCGTCGCGACTCCTACTCACCGTCCTCCCTCCCGTCACGACTCCCTCACTCCTACTCACCGTCCTCCCTCCCGTCACGACTCCCTCACTCCTATACCCCGTCCTTCTTCCCGTCACGACTCCGTCACTCTTACTCTCCGTCCTCCCTCCCGTCACGACTCACTCACTCCTTCTCACCGTCCTCCCTCCCGTCACGACTCCCACTCACAGCTCTCCCTCCCGTCACGACTCCCACTCACCGCTCCCCTACCCGTCACGACTCCCTCACTCCTACTCACCGTCCTCCCTCCCCTCACGACTCCCTCACTCCCACTCACTGCTCTCCCTCCCGTCACGACTCCCACTCACCGCTCCCCCTCCCGTCACGACTCCCTCACTCCTACTCACCGTCCTCCCTCAGGTCACGACTCCTACTCACCGTCCTCCCTCCCGTCACGACTCCTTCACTCCTACTCACCGTCCTCCCTCCCGTCACGACTCCCTCACTCCTACTCACCGTCCTCCCTCCCGTCACGACTCCCTCACTCCTACTCACCGTGCTCCCTCCCGTCACGACTCCCTCACTCCCACTCACAGTCCTCCCTCCCGTCACGACTCCCTCACTCCCAGTCACGGTACTCCCTCCCGTCACGACTCCCTCACTCCCACTCACTGCTCTCCTTCCGTCACGACTCCCTCACTCCCACTCACCGTCCTCCCTCCAGTCACGTCTCCCTCACTCCCACTCACCGTCCTCCCTCCCGTCACGACTCCCTCACTCCCACTCACTGCTCTCCCTCCCGTCACGACTCCCTCACTCCCACTCACCGTCCTCCCTCCCGTCACGACTCCCTCACTCCCACTCACCGTCCTCCCTCACTCCCACTCACTGTCCTCCCTCCCGTCACGACTCCCTCACTCCCACTCACCGTCCTCCCTCCCGTCACGACTCCCTCACTCCCACTCACTGCTCTCCCTCTCGTCACGACTCCCTCACTCCCGTAACGACTCCCTCACTCCCACTCACCGTCCTTCCTCCCGTCACGACTCCCTCACTCCCGTCACGACTCCCTCATACCCACTCACCGTCCTCCCTCCCGTCACGACTCCCTCACTCACACTCACCGTCCTCCCTCCCGTCACGACTCCCTCACTCCCACTCACCGTCCTCCCTCCCGTCACGACTACCTCACTCCCACTCACCGTACTCCCTCTCGTCACGACTCCCTCACTCCTACTCACCGTCCTCCCTCCCGTCACGACTCCCTCACTCCTACTCACCGTCCTCCCTCCCGTCAAGACTCCCTCACTCCTACTCACCGTCCTCCCTCCCGTCACGACTCCCTCACTCCTACTCACCGTCCTCCCTCCAGTCACGAGTCCCTCACTCCTACTCACCGTCCTCCCTCCCGTCACGACTCCCTCACTTCCACTCACCGTCCTCCCACCCGTCACGACTCCCTCACTCCTACTCACCGTCCTCCCTCCCGTCACGACTCCCTCACTCCTACTCACCGTCCTCCCTCCACTCACGACTCCCTCACTCCCACTCACTGCTCTCCCTCCCGTTACGACTCCCACTCACCGCTTCCCTCTCTCGTCACGACTCACTCACTCCTACTCACCGTCCTCCCTCCCGTCACGACTCCTACTCACCGTCCTCCCTCCCGTCACGACTCCCTCACTCCTATACACCGTCCTCCCTCCCGTCACGACTCCGTCACTCTTACTCATCGTCCTCCCTCCCGTCACGACTCCCACTCACAGCTCTCCCTCCCGTCACGACTCCCACTCACTCCTACTCACCGTCCTCCCTCCCGTCACGACTCCTACTCACCGTCCTCCCTCCCGTCACGACTCCCTCACTTTCACTCACCGTCCTCCCTCCCGTCACGATTCCCTCACTCCTACTCACCGTCCTCCCTCTCGTCATGACTCCCTCACTCCCACTCACCGTCCTCCCTCCCGTCACGAATCCCTCACTCCCACTCACCGTCCTCCCTCCCGTCACGGCTCCCTCACTCCCACTCACCGTCCTCCCTCCCGTCACGACTCCCACTCACCGTCCTCCCTCCCGTCACGACTCCCTCACTCCCACTCACCGTCCTCCCTCCCGTCACGACTCCCTCACTCCCAGTCACCGTCCTCCCTCCCGTCACGACTCCCTCACTCCCACTCACTGCTCTCCCTCCCGTCACGACTCCCACTCACCGTCCTCCCTCCCGTCACGGCTCCCTCACTCCCACTCACCGTCCTCCCTCCCGTCACGACTCCCACTCACCGTCCTCCCTCCCGTCACGACTCCCTCACTCCCACTCACCGTCCTCCCTCCCGTCACTACTCCCTCACTCCCAGTCACCGTCCTCCCTCCCGTCACGACTCCCTCACTCCCACTCACTGCTCTCCCTCCCGTCACGACTCCCACTCACCGTCCTCCCTCCCGTCACGACTCCCTCACTCCTACTCACCGTCCTCCCTCCCGTCACGACTCCCTCACTCCCACTCACTGCTCTCCCTCCCGTTACGACTCCCACTCACCGCTTCCCTCTCTCGTCACGACTCACTCACTCCTACTCACCGTCCTCCCTCCCGTCACGACTCCTACTCACCGTCCTCCCTCCCGTCACGACTCCCTCACTCCTATACACCGTCCTCCCTCCCGTCACGACTCCGTCACTCTTACTCATCGTCCTCCCTCCCGTCACGACTCCCACTCACAGCTCTCCCTCCCGTCACGACTCCCACTCACTCCTACTCACCGTCCTCCCTCCCGTCACGACTCCTACTCACCGTCCTCCCTCCCGTCACGACTCCCTCACTTTCACTCACCGTCCTCCCTCCCGTCACGATTCCCTCACTCCTACTCACCGTCCTCCCTCTCGTCATGACTCCCTCACTCCCACTCACCGTCCTCCCTCCCGTCACGAATCCCTCACTCCCACTCACCGTCCTCCCTCCCGTCACGGCTCCCTCACTCCCACTCACCGTCCTCCCTCCCGTCACGACTCCCACTCACCGTCCTCCCTCCCGTCACGACTCCCTCACTCCCACTCACCGTCCTCCCTCCCGTCACGACTCCCTCACTCCCAGTCACCGTCCTCCCTCCCGTCACGACTCCCTCACTCCCACTCACTGCTCTCCCTCCCGTCACGACTCCCACTCACCGTCCTCCCTCCCGTCACGACTCCCTCACTCCTACTCACCGTCCTCCCTCCCGTCACGACTCCCTCACTCCCACTCCTCTCTGTCCAGGATATCCTATTCCGCCATTACCCTATTCTTCACTCTGATCCTGCCACTCGTAAAGTTTTTCCTGATCCGCCCCTTGTCCCCTACAAACGGGACAGAAACCTGAGGGACTTGCTGGTAGCCTCATAGCCTCCCAGGCACCAGGCCTTGCACAAATACACGTGGCTGTGTGACCTGCCCTCATGACATCCTTTCTCGCTCATCACCTTCCACAAAACAGAATTCGTCATCAAAGAGGGATTCACGTGCAATTCCCGAAACCTCATCTATTCTATCATCTGCCGCCAGTGTGGTATGACATACATTGGGAAAACTGGTATGGAACTGCGGGAGCGTTTCCACCAACACCTCAACGACATCCGCATCCGCACTGGTTTCCCAATTGCCAGCCACTTCAATGGTCCTGAGCAGCGGGGTAAGGCTGACGTTAGTGTCACTGGTCTAGTTTCTTGCTTCTCTGACACCGGGGTAAGGCTGACGTTAGTGTCACTGGTCTAGTTTCTTGCTTCTCTGACACCGGGGTAAGGCTGACGTGTCACTTGTCTAGTTTCTTGCTTCTCTGACACCGGGGTAAGGCTGACGTTAGTGTCACTGGTCTAATTTCTTGCTTCTCTGACACCGGGGTAAGGCTGACGTGTCACTGGTCTAGTTTCTTGCTTCTCTGACACCGGGGTAAGGCTGACGTTAGTGTCACTGGTCTAGTTTCTTGCTTCTCTGACACCGGGGTAAGGCTGACGTTAGTGTCACTGGTCTAGTTTCTTCTGACACCGGGGTAAGGCTGACGTGTCACTGGTCTAGTTTCTAGCTTCTCTGACACCGGGGTAAGGCTGACGTTAGTGTCACTGGTCTAGTTTCTTGCTTCTCTGACACCGAGGTAAGGCTGACGTGTCACTGGTCTAGTTTCTTGCTTCTCTGACACCGGGGTAAGGCTAACGTGTCACTGGTCTAGTTTCTTGCTTCTCTGACACCGAGGTAAGGCTGACGTGTCACTGGTCTAGTTTCTTGCTTCTCTGACACCGAGGTTATCCTGAGGTTAGTGTCACTGGTCTAGTTTCTTGCTTCTCTGACACCGAGGTAATCCTGACGTTAGTGTCACTGGTCTAGTTTCTTGCTTCTCTGACACCGAGGCAATCCTGACGTTAGTGTCACTGGTCTAGTTTCTTGCTTCTCTGACAGCGAGGTAAGGCTGACGTGTCACTGGTCTAGTTTCCTGCTTCTTTGATACCGAGGTAATCCTAACGTTAGTGTCACTGGTCTAGTTTCTTGCTTCTCTGAGACCGAGGTAATCCTGACGTTAGTGTCACTGGTCTAGTTTCTTACTTCTCTGACACCGAGGTAATCCTGACGTTAGTGTCACTGGTCTAGTTTCTTGCTTCTCTGACACCGAGGTAATCCTGACGTTAGTGTCACTGGCCTAGTTTCTTGCTTCTCTGAGACCGAGGTAATCCTGACGTTAGTGTCACTGGTCTAGTTTCTTACTTCTCTGACACCGAGGTAATCCTGACGTTAGTGTCACTGGTCTAGTTTCTTGCTTCTCTGACACCGAGGTAAGGCTGACGTGGCACTGGTCTAGTTTCTTGCTTCTCTGACACCGAGGTATACCTGACGTTAGTGTCACTGGTCTAGTTTCTTGCTTCTCTGACACCGAGGTAATCCTGACGTTAGTGTCACTGGTCTAGTTTCTTGCTTCTCTGACACCGAGGTAAGGCTGACGTGTCACTGGTCTAGTTTCTTACTTCTCTGATACCGAGGTAATCCTGACGTTAGTGTCACTGGTCTAGTTTCTTGCTTCTCTGACACCGAGGTAATCCTGACGTTAGTGTCACTGGTCTAGTTTCTTGCTTCTCTGACACCGAGGTAATCCTGACGTTAGTGTCACTGGTCTAGTTTCTTGCTTCTCTGACACCGAGGTAATACTGACGTTAGAGTCACTGGTCTAGTTTCTTGCTTCTCTGACACCGAGGTAATCCTGACGTTAGTATCACTGGTCTAGTTTCTTGCTTCTCTGACGATCGTCAGCGATTCGCCCTTGAGTACAGACTTCTCCAGCAGGGGTTGCCTCCAACCGCATGGCATCAATATCGTCCATACCTTTTCTTAGAATCACAGACTGGCCGCCATCTATTTGCCTTCTCCTCCCTCCCCCTCACCCACCCATCCCAAAGCCGGCTTATATTACTCCCCCCCCCCTCCCCCCATATCATCATTTGTGTTTGTTCCGTATTTGGCCGTTCCTGGCTTATACGGGTTTTCCCACTCCCTCCGAACGCTCTCCTGGTCAGTTAACTTGACCGTCACACGTAGTCCAGCCGGCGACCTGATAAGTTGCGATGTGATACGCAATATCAGATAAGTTTACTATATCTTCCTTATGTGCAGACATCCCCCATACATGTGTTCATCCATTCTTCTATGACTTGCTAGTTCAGCATTATTGTTATTTATTGTCCCTGATGAAGGCCTATTGTTCGTAACGTAGGTTTCGTGCGTGTTCTCGTCTCGGCGCTGTATCTGATCATACCCATTATTTAAATTTTGATTACATTTAATTTTAACCAACTTTGTTCATGTAGTTTTTCTCACTATACACATCACACATCGCTGACTTCCTGGTCAGTCGGACCACGTGACCAAACACAGACAGGCGGCGGCGGATCAGTGTCCGAGAAGGGGGGAAGACTGACCATTGCAGCCATCTCGACATTACGGCGAGGGAGGGGAAAGAGGGGGAGGGGGGGGGGGGGTAATGACCTTCTGAGCCAGTGTCAGGGGGAGACAACAAAACAATGACAATAACTAGTCCAAATTATGACATTAGTTTATTGATAAAATGACAACTTCCAAGGTCAGCAAATGTCACATCTGATATATGGGATTCATCATTTTATATCACATCACATTCAATCACTTCCCGTTCAATCACATCACTTTCAATCACATCACGTTCAATCACATCACGCTCAATCACATCACACTCCATCACATCACATTCAATAAAATCACGTTCAATCACATCACACTCCATCCCATCACACTCCATCACATCACGTTCAATTACATCATGTTCAATCACATCAATGTTCAATCACATCACGTTCAATCACATGACACTCCATCATATCACACTCCATCACATCACGTTCAATCACATCACACTCCATCACATCACACTCCATCACATCACGTTCAATCACATCACACTCCATCACATCACACTCCATCACATCACGTTCAATCACATAACACTACATCATATCACGTTCAATCACATCACGTTATATCACATCACACTCCATCACATCACGTTATATCACATCACACTCCATCACATCACACTCCATCACATCACACACCATCACATCACATTCAATCACATCCAATCACATCACACTACATCACATCACGCGACCCACAGGTCAGTGACACACACACACAAGGGATCCACCGACCCACAAGTCAGTGACAGACACACACAAGGGATCCACCGACCCACAAGTCAGTGACAGACACACACAAGGGATCCACCGACCCACAAGTCAGTGACAGACACACACAAGGGATCCACCGACCCACAGGTCAGTGACACACACACACAAGGGATCCACCGACCCACAAGTCAGGGAGAGACACACACAAGGGATCCACCAACCCACAGGTCAGTAACACACACACACAAGGGATCCACCGACCCACAAGTCAGTGACAGACACACACAAGGGATCCACCGACCCACAAGTCAGCGACAGACACACGCGACCCAAAGATCAGTGACACACACAAGGGATCCACCGACCCACATGTCAGTGACACATGCAAAAGACCCACAGACCCAGGTGACACAGACCCAGGTGACACAGACCCACTCAAACAACGTGATAACATCACAAATGTCAGTGTTAACATTACAATAACTTTAGTTTGACGTCATGTTGCCATTCTGATGACGTCATGTTGCCATTCTGATGACGTCATGTTGCCATTCTGATGACGTCATGTTTCCATTCTGAAGACGTCATGTTGCCATTCTGATGACGTCATGTTGCTATTCTGATGACGTCATGTTGCCATTCTGATGACGTCATGTTGCCATTCTGATGACGTCATACTTTCACTACTGACGTTGCTGGGTGTGTGGATGTCATCATGCAATTGGGGGGGGGGGGGGGGAAGGGCTGTACTGACGTGATTATGTGGGCGTGGTGGTGGGGGAGGGTGGGGCCACTGACAACGTAAATATGTAGGCGGGGTGGAGGGGGGGCCTGACGTGATTATGTGAGCGGGCTGGTGGGGGTGGTGGGGGAACTGACGTGATTATGTGGGCGGTGTGGAGGGGGGACTGACGTGATTATGTGGGTGGGAAAGGGGGGAGGGGGAACTGACGTGATTATGTGGGCGGGGTGGAGGGGGGACTGACGTGATTATGTGGGGGGGTGGAGGGGGGGGACTGTCGTGATTATGTGGGCGGGGTGGAGGGGGACTGACGTGATTATGTGGGTGGGGGTGGGGTGACTGACGTGATTATATGGGCGGGGTGGGACTGACGTGATTATGTGGGCGGGGTGGGAGGGGGCTGACGTGATTATGTGGGCGGGGTGGATGGGGTGACTTGACGTGATTATGTGGGCTTGGTGGTGGGGGAGGACTGACGTGATTATGTGGACGAGGGAGGGGTGGAGGGGGAACTGACGTGATTATGTGGGCGGGGTGGAGGGGGAACTGACGTGATTATGTGGGGGGGTGGAGGGGGGGGACTGTCGTGATTATGTGGGCGGGGTGGAGGGGGACTGACGTGATTATGTGGGTGGGGGTGGGGTGACTGACGTGATTATGTGGGCGGGGTGGGACTGACGTGATTATGTGGGCGGGGTGGGAGGGGGCTGACGTGATTATGTGGACGGGGTGGATGGGGTGACTTGACGTGATTATGTGGGCTTGGTGGTGGGGGAGGACTGACGTGATTATGTGGACGAGGGAGGGGTGGAGGGGGAACTGACGTGATTATGTGGGCGGGCTGGAGGGGGTGACGGACGTGATTATTTGGGCGGTGTGGAGGGGCAGAACTGACGTGATTATGTGGGCGGGCTGGAGGGGGTGACGGACGTGATTATTTGGGCGGTGTGGAGGGGGAAACTGACGTAATTATTTGGGCGGTGTGGAGGGGGGTACTGGCGTGATTATTTGGGCGGTGTGGAGAGGGAACTGGCGTGATTATTTGGGCGGTGTGGAGGGAGGGAGGGAACTGACGTGATTATTTGAGCAGTGTGGAGGGGTGGAACTGACGTGATTATTTGGGTGGTGTGGAGGGGGGAACTGACGTGATTATTTGGGCGAAGTGGTGGGGGGTGGACTGACGTGATTATGTGGGCGGGGGTGGAGGGGGATGGACTGACGTGATTATGTGGGCGGAGGTTGAGGGGGATGGACTGACGTGATTATGGGGGCGGAGGTGGAGGGGGGACTGACCATATTATGTGGGCGGGAGGGGGGGGGGACTGACGTAATTATGTGGGCGGTGCATGGAGTGCAGGGGGAACTGACGTGATTATGTGGGCGGGAGGGGAGACTGACGTGATTATGTGGGCGGGAGGGGAGACTGACGTGATTATGTGGGCGGGGTGGAGGGGGGACTGACGTGATTATGTGGGCGGGGGTCGGGTGACTGACGTAATTATGTGGGCGGGGTGGGACTGACGTGATTATGTGGGCGGGGTGGAAGGGGGCTGACGTGATTATGTGTGCGGGGTGGGGGATGCGGGGACTGACGTAATTATATGGGCGGGGAAAGGCTGACGTGATTATATAGGCGGGGTGGGAGGGGGCTGACGTGATTATGTGGGCGGGTAGATGGAGTGACTTGACGTGATTATGTGGGCGGAGTGGAGGGAGGGGACTGACGTGATTATGTGGGCTTGGTGGTGGGGGGGGGGGGGACTGACGTGATAATTTAGGCAGGGGTGGAGGAGGGGGACTGACGTGATTATTTGGGCGGGGTGGAGGGGGTGACGGAAGTGATTATGTGGGCTTGGTGGTGGGGGGGGGACTGACGTGATAATTTAGGCAGGGGTGGAGGAGGGGGACTGACGTGATTATTTGGGCGGGGTGGAGGGAGGAACTGACGTTATTATTTGTGCGGTGTGGAGGGGGGAACTGGCGTGATTTTTTGGGCAGTGTGGAGGGGGGGGGGGAACTGACGTGATTATTTGGCGGTGTGGAGAGGGAACTGGCGTGATTATTTGGGCGGTGTGGAGGGGGGGAACTGACGTGATTATTTGGGCAGTGTGGAGGGGGAGGGGAACTGACGTGATTATTTGGGTGGTGTGGAGGGGGGGGGGACTGACGTGATTATTTGGGCGGTGTAGATTGGGGGAACTGACGTGATTATGTGGGCGGGGTGGAGGGCGGAACTGACGTGATTATTTGGGCGGGGGAGGGGTGGAGGGGGAACTGACGTGATTATCTGGGCGGGAGGGGAGACTGGCGTGATTATGTGGGCGGGGGTGGAGGGGGGACTGTCGTGATTATGTGGGCGGTGTGGTGGGGGGTGGACTGACGTGATTATGTGGGCGGGGGTGGAGGGGGATGGACTGACGTGATTCTGTGGGCGGAGGTGGAGGGGGGACTGACCATATTATGTGGGCGGGGGGGGACTGACGTGATTATGTGGGCGGTGCAAGCGGTGGAGGGGGGACTGACGTGATTATGTGGGCGGGGGAGGGGTGCAGGGGGAACTGACGTGATTATGTGGGCGGGAGGGGAGACTGACGTGATTATGTGAGTGTGGTGGAGGGAGACTGACGTGATTATGTGGGCGGGGTGGTGGGGGTGGACTGACGTGATTATGTGGGCTGGGGGGACTGACGTGATTATGTGGGCAGGGCAAGGGTGGAGGGGGGACTGACGTGATTATGTGGGCGGGGGAGGGGTGGATGGGGGACTGACGTGATTATGTGGGCGGGAGGGGAGACTGACGTGATTATGTGGGCGGGGGTGGAGGGGGGACTGTCGTGATTATTTGGGCGGGGGAGGGGTGGAGGGGGAACTGACGTGATTATCTGGGCGGGAGGGGAGACTGGCGTGATTATGTGGGCGGGGGTGGAGGGGGGACTGTCGTGATTATGTGGGCGGTGTGGTGGGGGGTGGACTGACGTGATTATGTGGGCGGGGGTGGAGGGGGATGGACTGACGTGATTCTGTGGGCGGAGGTGGAGGGGGGACTGACCATATTATGTGGGCGGGGGGGGACTGACGTGATTATGTGGGCGGTGCAAGCGGTGGAGGGGGGACTGACGTGATTATGTGGGCGGGGGAGGGGTGCAGGGGGAACTGACGTGATTATGTGGGTGGGAGGGGAGACTGACGTGATTATGTGAGTGTGGTGGAGGGGGGACTGACGTGATTATGTGGGCGGGGTGGTGGGGGTGGACTGACGTGATTATGTGGGCTGGGGGGACTGACGTGATTATGTGGGCAGGGCAAGGGTGGAGGGGGGACTGACGTGATTATGTGGGCGGGGGAGGGGTGGAGGGGGGACTGACGTGATTATGTGGGCGGGAGGGGAGACTGACGTGATTATGTGGGCGGGGGTGGGGGGGGAACTAACGTGATTATGTGGGCGGGGGTGGAGGGGGGACTGTCGTGATTATGTGGGCGGTGTGGTGGGGGGGGGGTGGACTGACGTGATTATGTGGGCGGGGGTGGAGGGGGGACTGACCATATTATGTGGGCGAGGGGGGGACTGACGTGATTATGTGGGCAGGGGAGGGGTGGAGGGGGGACTGACATGATTATGTGGGCGGGAGAAGGGTGGCGGGGGAACTGACGTGATTATGTGGGTGGGGTGGAGGGGGGACTGACGTGATTATGTGGGCGGGGTGAAGGGGGTGGACTGACGTGATTATGTGGGCGGGATGGAGGGGGGTGGACTGACGTGATTATGTGGGCGGTCTGGAGAGGGGTAGACTGACGTAATTATGTGGGCACACACGTGTGAAAGCGAGTTGAGGGCCTAGGTCTGCGAATATCAAACAAATTGAGCAGGTCAATATTTGAGAGTTGAAAGCAAATACAAGATGGGGACTGTGTGATGTCCACACCAAACATTTGTCAGAAATAAATTATGACCAGATATGAACGCTAGAATGCATACACACCAGCCAGCTTAGGAGAACCGCATTCATAGATTATCAGCAGGAATATTTCATACATACGTCACAATCAATGCACCATATCGAGATGGGCAGACAGGAAGCATCAACCGTACAAGGCCTCGTCAACAAAATAGGATCTGAATAAATATTTTGAACAGAAGAGAACATCTGACCAGCCTTTGTAACAAGGATCTAACAATACATCTCTTTTAACATGCAAGATTGCACGTCTCGTCAGCTGGGACAAGTCTTGGATTCTGGGACAAATCATGGATTCTGGGACAAGTCCTAGATTCTGGAACAAGTCCTGGATTCTGGGACAAGTCCTGGATTCTGGGACAAGTCCTGGATTATGGGACACGTCCTGGATTCTGGGACAAGTCTTGGATTCTGGGACACGTCCTTGATTCTAGAACAAGTCCTGGATTCTGGGACACGTCCTGGATTCTGGGACAAGTCCTGGATTCTGGGACAAGTCCTGAATTCTGGGACAAGTTCTGGATTCTGGGACACGTCCTGGATTCTGGGACAAGTTCTGGATTCTGGGACACGTCCTGGATTCTGGGTCAAGTCCTGGATTCTGGGACACGTCCTGCATTCTGGAACAAGTCCTGGATTCTGGGACAGGTCCTGAATTATGGGACACGTCCTGGTTTCTGGGACACGTCCTGGATTCTGGGACAATTCCTGGATTCTGGGACAAGTCCTGGATTCTGGGACAAGTCCTGGATTCTGGGACAAGTCCTGAATTCTGGGACACGTCCTGGATTCTGGGACAAGTCCTGGATTCTGGGACACGTCCTGGATTCTGGAACAAGTCCTGGATTCTGGGACAAGTCCTGAATTCCTGGACACGTCCTGGATTCTGGGACAAGTCCTGGATTCTGGGACATGTCCTGGATTCTAGGACAAGTTCTGGATTTTGGGCTACGCCCTGGATTCTGATACACGTCCTGGATTCTTCGACATGTCCTGGATTCTAGGACAAATCATGGATTCTGGGACACGTCCTAGATTCTGGTGGATTCTGGGACACGTCCTGGATTCTGGGACACGTCCTGGATTCTGGTGGATTCTGGGACACGTCCTGGAATCTGGGACAAATCATGGATTCTGGGACAAATCATGGATTCTGGGACAAGTCCTTGATTCTGGGACATGTCCTGGATTCTAGGACAAGTTCTGGATTCTGGGCTACGTCCTGGATTCTGATACACGTCCTGGATTCTTCGACACGTCCTGGATTCTGGGACAAATCATGGATTCTGGGACCAGTCACGGATTCTGGGACATGTCCTGGATTCTTGGACACGTCCTAGATTCTGGTGGATCCTGGGACACGTCCTGGATTCTGGGACACGTCCTGGATTCTGGTGGATTCTGGAACACGTCCTGGAATCTGGGACAAGTCCTGGATTCTGGGACAAATCATGGATTCTGTGACAAATCATTAATTCTGGGACAAGTCCTGATTCTGGGACACGTCCTGGATTCTGGGACAAATCATGGACTCTGGGAAAGGTCACGGATTCTGGGACAAGTCCTAGTTTCCTATACACATGCTGGATTCTGGGAAACGTCCTGGATTCTGGGACACGTCCTGGATTCTTGGACGCGTCCTGGATTCTGGGACAAATCATGGATTCTGGGACAAGTCACGGATTCTGGGACAAGTCCTGGATTCTTGGACAAGTCCTGGATTCTGGGACACTTCCTGGATTCTGTTGGATTCTGGGACACGTCCTGGATTCTGGACACGTCCCGGATTCTGGTGGATTCTCGGACACGTCCTGGAATCTGGGACAAATCATGGATTCTGGGACAAGTCCTTGATTCTGGGACATGTCCTGGATTCTAGGACAAGTTCTGGATTCTGGGCTACGTCCTGGATTCTGATACACGTCCTGGATTCTTCGACACGTCCTGGATTCTGGGACAAATCATGGATTCTGGGACAAGTCACGGATTCTGGGACATGTCCTGGATTCTTGGACACGTCCTAGATTCTGGTGGATCCTGGGACACGTCCTGGATTCTGGGACACGTCCTGGATTCTGGTGGATTCTGGGACACGTCTTGGAATCTGGGACAAGTCCTGGATTCTGATACACGTCCTGGATTCTTCGACACGTCCTGGATTCTGGGACAAATCATGGATTCTGGGACAAGTCCTAGATTCTGGAACAAGTCCTGGATTCTGAGACAAGTCCTGGATTCTGGGACAAGTCCTGGATTCTGGGACACGTCCTGGATTCTGGGACAAGTCTTGGATTCTGGGACACGTCCTTGATTCTAGAACAAGTCCTGGATTCTGGGACACGTCCTGGATTCTGGGACAAGTCCTGGATTCTGGGACAAGTCCTGGATTCTGGGACAAGTTCTGGATCCTGGGACACGTCCTGGATTCTGGGTCAAGTCCTGGATTCTGGGACACGTCCTGCATTCTGGAACAAGTCCTGGATTCTGGGACAGGTCCTGAATTATGGGACACGTCCTGGTTTCTGGGACACGTCCTGGATTCTGGGACAAGTCCTGGCTTCTGGGACAAGTCCTGGATTCTGGGACAAGTCCTGGATTCTAGGACAAGTCCTGAATTCTGGGACATGTCCTGGATTCTGGGACAAGTCCTGGATTCTGGGACACGTCCTGGATTCTGGAACAAGTCCTGGATTCTGGGACAAGTCCTGAATTCCTGGACACGTCCTGGATTCTGGGACAAGTCCTGGATTCTGGGACATGTCCTGGATTCTAGGACAAGTTCTGGATTTTGGGCTACGCCCTGGATTCTGATACACGTCCTGGATTCTTCGACATGTCCTGGATTCTGGGACAAATCATGGATTCTGGGACACGTCCTAGATTCTGGTGGATTCTGGGACACGTCCTGGATTCTGGGACACGTCCTGGATTCTGGTGGATTCTGGGACACGTCCTGGAATCTGGGACAAATCATGGATTCTGGGACAAATCATGGATTCTGGGACAAGTCCTTGATTCTGGGACATGTCCTGGTTTCTAGGACAAGTTCTGGATTCTGGGCTACGTCCTGGATTCTGATACACGTCCTGGATTCTTCGACACGTCCTGGATTCTGGGACAAATCAGGGATTCTGGGACCTGTAACGGATTCTGGGACATGTCCTGGATTCTTGGACACGTCCTAGATTCTGGTGGATCCTGGGACACGTCCTGGATTCTGGGACACGTCCTGGATTCTGGTGGATTCTGGGACACGTCCTGGAATCTGGGACAAGTCCTGGATTCTGGGACAAATCATGGATTCTGTGACAAATCATTAATTCTGGGACAAGTCCTGATTCTGGGACACGTCCTGGATTCTGGGACAAATCATGGACTCTGGGAAAGGTCACGGATTCTGGGACAAGTCCTAGTTTCCTATACACATGCTGGATTCTGGGAAACGTCCTGGATTCTGGGACACGTCCTGGATTCTTGGACGCGTCCTGGATTCTGGGACAAATCATGGATTCTGGGACAAGTCACGGATTCTGGGACAAGTCCTGGATTCTTGGACAAGTCCTGGATTCTGGGACACTTCCTGGATTCTGTTGGATTCTGGGACACGTCCTGGATTCTGGACACGTCCTGGATTCTGGTGGATTCTCGGACACGTCCTGGAATCTGGGACAAATCATGGATTCTGGGACAAGTCCTTGATTCTGGGACATGTCCTGGATTCTAGGACAAGTTCTGGATTCTGGGCTACGTCCTGGATTCTGATACACGTCCTGGATTCTTCGACACGTCCTGGATTCTGGGACAAATCATGGATTCTGGGACAAGTCACGGATTCTGGGACATGTCCTGGATTCTTGGACACGTCCTAGATTCTGGTGGATCCTGGGACACGTCCTGGATTCTGGGACACGTCCTGGATTCTGGTGGATTCTGGGACACGTCCTGGAATCTGGGACAAGTCCTGGATTCTGATACACGTCCTGGATTCTTCGACACGTCCTGGATTCTGGGACAAATCATGGATTCTGGGACACGTCCTAGATTCTGGTGGATTCTGGGACACGTCCTGGATTCTGGGACACGTCCTGGATTCTGGGTGATTCTGGGACACGTCCTGGAATCTGGGACAAATCATGGATTCTGGGACAAATCATGGATTCTGGGACAAGTCCTTGATTCTGGGACATGTCCTGGATTCTAGGACAAGTTCTGGATTCTGGGCTACGTCCTGGATTCTGATACACGTCCTGGATTCTTCGACACGTCCTGGATTCTGGGACAAATCATGGATTCTGGGACAAGTCACGGATTCTGGGACATGTCCTGGATTCTTGGACACGTCCTAGATTCTGGTGGATCCTGGGACACGTCCTGGATTCTGGGACACGTCCTGGATTCTGGTGGATTCTGGGACACGTCCTGGAATCTGGGACAAGTCCTGGATTCTGGGACAAATCATGGATTCTGTGACAAATCATTAATTCTGGGACAAGTTCTGATTCTGGGACACGTCCTGGATTCTGGGACAGTGTCAGGGGGAGACAACAAAACAATGACAATAACTAGTCCAAATTATGACATTAGTTTATTGATAAAATGACAACTTGCAAGGTCAGCAAATGTCACATCTGATATATGGAATTCATCATTTTATATCACATCACATTCAATCACTTCACGTTCATTCACATCACTTTCAATCACATCACGTTCAATCACATCACGCTCAATCACATCACACTCCATCACATCACATTCAATCACATCACGTTCAATTACATCACCCTCCATCACATCACGTTCAATTACATCATGTTCAATCACATCAATGTTCAATCGCATCACATTCAATCACATCACGTTCAATCACATGACACTCCATCATATCACACTCCATCACATCACGTTCAATCACATCACACTCCATCACATCACACTCCATCACATCACGTTCAATCACATAACACTACATCATATCACGTTCAATCACATCACGTTATATCACATCACACTCCATCACATCACACTCCATCACATCACACACCATCACATCACATTCAATCACATCCAATCACATCACACTACATCACATCACGCGACCCACAGGTCAGTGACACACACACACAAGGGATCCACCGACCCACAAGTCAGTGACAGACACACACAAGGGATCCACCGACCCACAAGTCAGTGACAGACACACACGAGGGATCCACCGACCCACAAGTCAGTGACAGACACACACAAGGGATCCACCGATCCACAGGTCAGTGACACACACACACAAGGGATCCACCGACCCACAAGTCAGGGACAGACACACACAAGGGATCCACCGACCCACAGGTCAGTGACACACACACACAAGGGATCCACCGACCCACAAGTCAGTGACAGACACACACAAGGGATCCACCGACCCACAAGTCAGCGACAGACACACGCGACCCAAAGATCAGTGACACACACAAGGGATCCACCGACCCACATGTCAGTGACACATGCAAAAGACCCACAGACCCAGGTGACACAGACCCAGGTGACACAGACCCACTCAAACAACGTGATAACATCACAAATGTCAGTGTTAACATTACAATAACTTTAGTTTGACGTCATGTTGCCATTCTGATGACGTCATGTTGCCATTCTGATGACGTCATGTTGCCATTCTGATGACGTCATGTTGCCATTCTGAAGACGTCATGTTGCCATTCTGATGACGTCATGCTGCTATTCTGATGACGTCATGTTGCCATTCTGATGACGTCATGTTGCCATTCTGATGACGTCATACTTTCACTACTGACGTTGCTGGGTGTGTGGATGTCATCATGCAATTGGGGGGGGGGGGGGAGGGAAGGGCTGGACTGACGTGATTATGTGGGCGTGGTGGTGGGGGAGGGTGGGGCCACTGACAACGTGAATATGTAGGCGGGGTGGAGGGGGGGCCTGACGTGATTATGTGGGCGGGCTGGTGGGGGTGGTGGGGGAACTGACGTGATTATGTGGGCGGTGTGGAGGGGGGACTGACGTGATTATGTGGGTGGGAAAGGGGGGAGGGGGAACTGACGTGATTATGTGGGCGGGGTGGAGGGGGGACTGACGTGATTATGTGGGCGGGGTGGAGGGGGGGGGATGACGTGATTATGTAGGCGGGGTGGAGGGGGGGACTGTCGTGATTATGTGGGCGGGGTGGAGGGGGACTGACGTGATTATGTGGGTGGGGGTGGGGTGACTGACGTGATTATGTGGGCGGGGTGGGACTGACGTGATTATGTGGGCGGGGTGGGAGGGGGCTGACGTGATTATGTGGGCGGGGTGGATGGGGGGACTTCACGTGATTATGTGGGCTTGGTGGTGGGGGAGGACTGACGTGATTATGTGGGCGAGGGGTGGAGGGGGAGGGGACTGACGTGATTATTTGGGCGGGCTGGAGGGGGTGACGGACGTGATTATTTGGGCGGTGTGGAGGGCGGGAACTGACGTAATTATTTGTGTGGTGTGGAGGGGGGAACTGGCGTGATTATTTGGGCGGTGTGGAGAGGGAACTGGCGTGATTATTTGGGCGGTGTGGAGGGAGGGAGGGAACTGACGTGATTCTGGGACACGTCCTGGATTCTGGGACAAATCATGGACTCTGGGAAAGGTCACGGATTCTGGGACAAGTCCTAGTTTCCTATACACATGCTGGATTCTGGGAAACGTCCTGGATTCTGGAACAAGTCCTGGATTCTTGGACGCGTCCTGGATTCTGGGACAAATCATGGATTCTGGGACAAGTCACGGATTCTGGGACAAGTCCTGGATTCTTGGACAAGTCCTGGATTCTGGGACACTTCCTGGATTCTGTTGGATTCTGGGACACGTCCTGGATTCTGGACACGTCCTGGATTCTGGTGGATTCTCGGACACGTCCTGGAATCTTGGACAAATCATGGATTCTGGGACAAATCATGGATTCTGGGACAAGTCCTTGATTCTGGGACATGTCCTGGATTCTAGGACAAGTTCTGGATTCTGGGCTACGTCCTGGATTCTGATACACGTCCTGGATTCTTCGACACGTCCTGGATTCTGGGACAAATCATGGATTCTGGGACAAGTCACGGATTCTGGGACATGTCCTAGATTCTGGTGGATCCTGGGACACGTCCTGGATTCTGGGACACGTCCTGGATTCTGGTGGATTCTGGGACACGTCCTGGAATCTGGGACAAATCATGGATTCTGGGACAAATCATGGATTCTGGGACAAGTCCTTGATTCTGGGACAAGTTCTGGATTCTGGGCTACGTCCTGGATTCTGATACACGTCCTGGATTCTTCGACACGTCCTGGATTCTGGGACAAATCATGGATTCTGGGACAAGTCACGGATTCTGGGACATGTCCTGGATTCTTTGACACGTCCTAGATTCTGGTGGATCCTGGGACACGTCCTGGATTCTGGGACACGTCCTGGATTCTGGTGGATTCTGGGACACGTCCTGGAATCTGGGACAAGTCCTGGATTCTGGGACAAATCATGGATTCTGTGACAAATCATTAATTCTGGGACAAGTCCTGATTCTGGGACACGTCCTGGATTCTGGGACAAATCATGGACTCTGGGAAAGGTCACGGATTCTGGGACAAGTCCTAGTTTCCTATATACATGCTGGATTCTGGGAAACGTCCTGGATTCTGGGACACGTCCTGGATTCTTGGACGCGACCTGGATTCTGGGACAAATCAGGGATTCTGGGACAAGTCACGGATTCTGGGACAAGTCCTGGATTCTTGGACAAGTCCTGGATTCTGGGACACTTCCTGGATTCTGTTGGATTCTGGGACACGTCCTGGATTCTGGACACGTCCTGGATTTTGGGACACGTCCTGGATTCTGGGACACGTCCTGGATTCTGGTGGATTCTGGGACACGTCCTGGATTCTGGCACAAGGTCTGGATTCTGGGACAAGATCTGAACTCTGGGATAAATCATCGATTCTGCGACACGTCCTGGATTCTTGAAAACAGAGAAGGTCCGATCTTTGAAGGAATGTCGTGTCTGGAAACCGGCAAGGTCAATCTAAAAATAACCAGAGAAATAGTATTCTTTAAGAACTGGTGATGATGTTGGTTGGGGTGGGGGTGGTGGTTGTAGTGGTGGTGGGGGCTGTGGTTGTGGTGGTGGTGGGGGCTGTAGTTGTGGTGGTGGTAGTGGTTGTAGTGGTGGTGGTGGTAGTGGTTGTAGTGGTGGTGGTGATTGTAGTGGTGGTGGTGGTGGTGGGGACTGTGGTTGTGGTGGTGGTGGGGGCTGTGGTTGTGGTGGGGGTGGTGGTGATAGTGGTTGTAGTGGTGGTGGTGGTGGTAGTGGTTGTAGTGGTGGTGGTGGTGGTGATGATGTTGGTTGTTGTGGTGGGGGTGGTGGTTCTGGTGGTGGTGGTGGTGGGGGTTGTGGGGGTTGTGGTTGTGGTGGTGGTGGTTCTGGTGGTAGTGGTGGTAGTGGTGGTGGTGGAGGTTGTGGTTGGGGTTGTGGTGGTGGTGGTCGTGGGGGTTATGGTGGTGGTGCTGGTGGTGGGGGTTGTCGTGGGGGATGTGGTTGTGGTTGTGGTTGTGGTTTTGGGGGTAGTGGTGGTGGTTGTAGTTGTGGTGGGGGTTGTGGTTGGGGTTGTGGTGGTCGTGGTTGTTGTGGTTGTGGTGGGGGTTGTGGTTGTGGGGGTCGTGGTTGTGGTTGTGGTGGGGGTTGTGGTGGTGGGGGTTGTGGTTGGGGTTGTGGTGGTGGTGGTGGGGGTTGTGGTGGTGGTGGTGGTGGGGGTTGTGGTGGGGGTTGTGGTGGGGGTTGTGGGGGTTGTGGTGGTGGTGTTGGTGGTGGTGGTTGTGGTGGTCGTGATGGTGGGGGTTGTGGTGGGGGTTGTGGTTGTGGTGGTGGTAGTGGTGGTGGTGGTTTGGGTTGAGCTGGGGGTTGTGGTGGTGGTGGTGGTGGTAGGGGTGGTGGTGGTTCTGGTTCTGGTGGTGTTTGTGGTGGTGGTGTTGGTAGTGGTGATGGGAGTGGTGTTTGTAGTGGTGGTGGTGGTGGTGGTGGTGATGGGAGTGGTGTTGGTAGTGGTGGTGGGAGTGGTGTTGGTAGTGGTGGTGGTGGTGGTGGTGGTGGTGGTGGTGGTGGTGGTGGTTGTTGTGGGGGTGGTGGTGGTTGTGGTGATGGGAGTGGTGTTGGTAGTGGTCAATCTAAAAATAACCAGAGAAATAGTATTCTTTAAGAACTGGTGATGATGTTGGTTGGGGTCGGGGTGGTGGTTGTAGTGGTGGTGGGGGCTGTGGTTGTGGTGGTGGTGGGGGCTGTAGTTGTATTGGTGGTAGTGGTTGTAGTGGTGGTGGTGGTGGTAGTGGTTGTAGTGGTGGTGGTGATTATAGTGGTGGTGGTGGGGGCTGTGGTTGTGGTGGTGGTGGGGGCTGTGGTTGTGGTGGGGGTGGTGGTGGTAGTGGTTGTAGTGGTGGTGGTGGTGGTAGTGGTTGTAGTGGTGGTTGTGGTGGTGATGATGTTGGTTGTTGTGGTGGGGGTGGTGGTTCTGGTGGTGGTGGTGGTGGGGGTTGTGGGGGTTGTGGTTGTGGTGGTGGTGGTTCTGGTGGTAGTGGTGGTAGTGGTGGTGGTGGTGGTGGAAGTGGGGGTTGTGGTTGGGGTTGTGGTGGTGGTGGTCGTGGGGTTATGGTGGTGGTGCTGGTGGTGGGGGTTGTGGTTGTGGTTGTGGTGGTGGTTGTGGTTGTGGGGGTAGTGGTGGTGGTGGTGGTGGTAGTGGTGGTGGTGGTGGTGGTGGTTCTGGTGATGATGGTAGGAGTGGTGGTGGTGGTGGTTCTGGTGATGATGGTGATGGTGGTGGTGGTAGTGGTGGTGGTTCTGGTGATGATGGTGATGGTGGTGGTGGTGGTGGTTCTGGTGGTGGTGGTGGTAGTGGTGGTGGTAGTGGTTGTGGTGGTGGTAGTGGTCGTGGTGGTTCTGGTGATGATGGTGGTGGTGGAGGTGGTGGTGGTGGTTCTGGTGGTGGTGGTGGTAGTGGTGGTGGTGGTGGTAGTGGTTGGGGTGGTTCTGGTGGTGGTGGTGGTAGTGGTGGTGGTTCTGGTGATGATGATGGTGGTGGTGGTGGTGGTGGTAGTGGTTCTGGTGGTGGTGGTGGTGGTGGTAGTGGTGGCGGTTGTGGTGGTGGTGGTTCTAGTGGTGGTGGTGGTAGTGGTGGTGGTAAAACTGATAGTGGTGGTGGTAGTTGTGATAGTGGTGGTTCTGGTGGTGGCGGTGGTGGTGTTGGTGGTGGTACTTCTGGTGGTGGTGGTGGTGGTGGGTGTTGTGGTGGTGGTAGTGATGGTGGTTGTTGGGGTTTTATGGTGGTAGTGGTGGTGGTGGTCAGGATGTTGGTTGTTGTGGTGGGGGTTGTGGTGGTGGTGGTGGTGTTTGTGGTGGTGGTGGTAGTAGTGGTGGTGATAAAACTGATAGTGGTGGTGGTGGTGGTGGTTGTGATAGTGGTGGTGGTGGTTCTGGTGGTGGTGGTGTTGGTGGTGGTGGTTCTGGTGGTGGTGGTGGTGGTGGGTGTTGTGATGGTGGTAGTGATGGTGGTGGTTGGGATTTTATGGTGGTAGTGGTGGTGGCAGTCAGGATGTTGGTTGTTGTGGTGGGGGTTGTGGTGGTGGTGTTTGTGGTGGTGGTTGTGGTGGTGGTGGTTGGGGTTTTGTGGTGGTAGTGGTGGTGGGGGTGGTGGTGATAGTGGTGGTGGTGGTGGTGGTGGTGGGGGTTCTGGTGGTGGTAGTGATGGTGGTGGTGGTGGTAGTAGTGGTGGTGGTGGTGGTGGTGGTTCTGGTGGTGGTGGTGGTGGTGGGTGTTTTGGTGGTGGTAGTGAGTGTGGTGGTAGTGGTGCTGGTGGTGCTGGCGGTGGTTCTGGTGGTGGTAGTGATGGTGGTGGTGGTGGTAATAGTGATGGTGGTGGTTCTGGTGGTGGTTGTAATGGTGGTGGTTGTGCTGGCGGTTGTGGTGGTGGTGGTTCTGGTAGTGATGGTGGTGGTGGGGGTTGTGGTGGGGGTTGTGGTGGTGGTTCTGGTGGTGGTAGTGATGGTGGTGGTGATGATGTTGGTTGTTGTTGTGGTGGTGGTGGTTCTGGTGGTGGTAGTGGTGGTGGTTGTTGTGGTGGCGGTAGGGGGGTGTTGGTGGTGGTTGTGGTGGTGGGGATAATCGTGGTTGTGGTGGTGTTGATGTGGTGGTATGATGATAATGTTTGTAATGGTGGTTGTAGGGGTGGTTGTGGTAGTGGTGCGGATGTTGATGGTTGTGGTGGCGGTAATGTTGATGGTTTCGGTGGTAGTTGGGGTGATGTTCATGGTTGTGGTTGTGATGATGAAGATTGTTGTGGTTGTTATGGTAGTGGTGGTTATGTTTATGGTTGTAGTGGTGGTGATGATGTTGGTGATGGTTGTAGTGCTGGGGATGTTGTTGGTGGTGGTAGTGTTGGTGGTGGAGATGTGGTGGTGGTGGTGATCATGATGGTGTTATTGTGGAAATTGTGATGAAGATCACAAATGCATTTCTTGTGGTTGATGAGAGATGGTTCAGGTGGTTGGTGGGAGATGGTACAGGTGGTTCGTGGGAGATGGTACCTGTGGTTGGTGGGAGATGGTACAGGTGGTTCGTGGGAGATGGTACCTGTGGTTGGTGGGAGATGGCGCAGGTGGTTCGTGGGAGATGGTACCTGTGGTTGGTGGGAGATGGTACGGGTGGTTGGGGGAGATGGTACGGGTGGTTTGGGGGAGATGGTACAGGTGGTTGGTGGGAGATGGTATGGGTGGTTGGGAGGAGATGGTACGGGTGGTTGGGGGGAGATGATATGTGTGGTTGGTGGGATATGGTATGGGTGCTTGGTGGGAGATGGTACGGGTGGTTTGTTGGAGATGGTACGGTTGGTTTGTGGGAGATGGTACGGTGCTTTGTTGGAGATGGTACGGGTGGTTGGGGGGAGATGATATGTGTGGTTGGTGGGATATGGTATGGGTGCTTGGTGGGAGATGATACGGGTGGTTTGTTGGAGATGGTACGGTTGGTTTGTGGGAGATGGTACGGTGGTTTGTTGGAGATGGTACGGGTGGTTAGTGGGAAATGGTACGGGTGGTTGGTGGGAGATGGTACGGGTGGTTGGTGGGAGATGGTACGGGTGGTTGGTGGGAGATGGTAGGGTGGTTGGTGGAAGATGGCACGGGTGTTTCGTGGGAGAACGTGTCCCAGAATATAGGAATTTGTAAGGATCCAAGACTTGTCCCAGAATATCACAACCATCACAACACACTGGTTCAAGAAAAGAAACATCTCCTCCCCACAACCACCTCCTCCCACAACCACCTCAACCACCACAACCACTGTCTTCCCACAACCACCACAACCACCTCCTCCACACAATCACCACAACCACCGTCTCCCCACAACCACAACAACTACCTCTTCCCCACAACCACTACAACCACAACAACTACCTCCTCCCCACAACAGCCACAACCACTTCCTCCCTACAACTAGCTCCTCCCCACAACCACCACAACCACCTCCTCCCCACAACCACCACAACCACCTCATCCCCACAACCACCACAACCACCTCCTCCCCACAACCACCACAACAACTTCATCCCCACAACTACCTCCTCCCCACAACCACCTCCTCCCCAAAACCACCACAACCACCTCCTCCCCACAACCACCACAACAACTTCCTCCCCACAACTACCTCCTCCCCACAACAACCACAACCACCTCCTCCCCACAACCACCACAACCACCTCCTCCCCACAACCACCACAACCACCTCCTCCCCACAACCACAACAACCACCTCCTCCCCACAACCACCACAACCCCCACAAACCCCACAACCACCACAACCACCTCCTCCCCACAACCACAACAACCACCTCCTCCCCACAACCACCACAACCACCTCCTCCCCACAACCACCACAACCACCTCCTCCCCACAACCACCACAACCACAACAACCATCTCCTCCCCACAACCACCACAACCCCCACAACCACCACAACCACCTCCTCCCCACAACCACCTCCTCCCCACAACCACCACAACCAGTACTGTAAATAAAGAGAAAACTTCGGAGGCGGACCCGAGTTTCTGTGAACGTGTGAATACTTTATGAGTTTTGATGTCCGAGAGAAGACCTTCTCACAAGGCAGCCATTGTAGTGAGCCTAACCTGGGATGGTGTAGTGGAAGGAGAGGTCAGGTCAAGTAGGTGGCTGGTGTGAGCTCCACAACTGAGAGGTCAAGAAGTTCTGTAGGCAGCGGCTTAAGTGTCGCACGAGAGGTCTCGCGAGTTAAGTGAGAGACAGTGGTTGGTTGTTGAGTGAGAGACAGATTGTTGGTTGTTGAGTGAGAGACAGATTGTTGGTTGTTGAGTGAGAGACAGATTGTTGGTTGTTGAGTGAGAGACAGTTGTTGGTTGTTGAGTGAGAGACAGTTGTTGGTTGTTGAGTGAGAGACAGATTGTTGGTTGTTGAGTGAGAGACAGTTTGTTGGTTGTTGAGTGAGAGACAATTGTTGGTTGTTGAGTGAGAGACAGTTTGTTGGTTGTTGAGTGAGAGACAGTTTGTGGGTTGTTGAGTGAGAGACAGTTTGTGGGTTGTTGAGTGAGAGACAGTTTGTGGGTTGTTGAGTCAGAGACAGTTTGTTGGTTGTTGAGTGAGAGACAGTTGTTGGTTGTTGAGTGAAAGACAGATTGTCCATGAGGGGCTAAAGATCTATAGGTGAGTCCAGGAGTGGCTAAAGATCTATAGGTGAGTCCAGGAGTGGCTAAAGATCTATAGGTGAGTCCAGGAGTGGCTAAAGATCTATAGGTGAGTCCAGGAGTGGCTAAAGAACTATAGGTGAGTCCAGGAGAGGTTAAAGATCTATAGGTCATACCAAGAGTGGCTAAAGATCTATAGGTCAGACCAGGGGTGGCTATAGATCTATAGGTGAGTCCAGGCGGAACTTGAACGAAGCAACTATAACGTCATGTCCCAGCCCCTCCAGGAGCAGAGGACCCAGAACAGGAACCAGATAACAGACTTTTGTTGAACTTAAGAATATATTTCATTGACATATGTAAGAAGCTGGACATATGTAAGAAGCTGGACATATGTAAGAAGCTGGACATATGTAAGAAGCTGGACATATGTAAGAAGCTGGACATATGTAAGAAGCTGGACATATGTAAGAAGCTGGACATATGTAAGAAGCTGGACATATGTAAGGAGCTGGACATATGTAAGAAGCTGGACATATGTAAGAAGCTGGACATATGTAAGAAGCTGGACATATGTAAGGAGCTGGACATATGTAAGAAGCTGGACATATGTAAGAAGCTGGACCTATGTAAGAAGCTGGACTTATGTAAGAAGCTGGATATATGTAAGAAGCTGGATATATGTAAGAAGCTGGACATATGTAAGGAGCTGGATATATGTAAGAAGCTGGATATATGTAAGAAGCTGGACATATGTAAGGAGCTGGACATATGTAAGAAGCTGGACATATGTAAGGAGCTGGATATATGTAAGAAGCTGGACATATGTAAGGAGCTGGACATATGTAAGGAGCTGGACATATGTAAGAAGCTGGACATATGTAAGAAGCTGGACATATGTAAGAAGCTGGACATATGTAAGGAGCTGGACATATGTAAGGAGCTGGATATATGTAAGGAGCTGGACATATGTAAGGAGCTGGACATATGTAAGAAGCTGGACATATGTAAGAAGCTTGACATATGTAAGAAGTTGGACATATGTAAGGAGCTGGACATATGTAAGGAGCTGGATATATGTAAGGAGCTGGACATATGTAAGGAGCTGGACATATGTGCGTACACGGATAAGGCTCGTGTTATTGCACTTAGCCCTGGTTTATTGAGACAGTATAAGAGATCAGACTTGCTTCTACAATGAAATTCAAAGAAATGTTGGTGTTCAATTTTAGTCTGAGTCAACGTTGTTAATCGCCCTCTCCTGGAGATAAGCTGCTACAATGCCCCTCTGGCACATGTGGAAACTACATGTCACACTGCCAGCACCAGTGGTAACACAAGACAAGCTCTATGGCAGTGGCGACAGCCTCAGGATGACCGCCGCTTTTTTCGAAAAAATAATGGTTACTGTCTGACTGCGTACGCAGAAGAAGAAGAAGAAGGACCTGCATGTCTCACTGGCACATTTCATACCTGCATGTCTCACTGGCACATTTCATACCTGCATGTCTCACTGGCACATTTCATACCTGCATGTCTCACTGGCACATTTCATACCTGCATGTCTCACTGGCACATTTCATACCTGCATGTCTCACTGGCACATTTCATACCTGCATGTCTCACTGGCACATTTCATACCTGCATGTCTCACTGGCACATTTCATACCTGCATGTCTCACTGGCACATTTCATACCTGCATGTCTCACTGGCACATTTCATACCTGCATGTCTCACTGGCACATTTCATACCTGCATGTCTCACTGGCACATTTCATACCTGCATGTCTCACTGGCACATTTCATACCTGCATGTCTCACTGGCACATTTCATACCTGCATGTCTCACTGGCACATTTCATACCTGCATGTCTCACTGGCACATTTCATACCTGCATGTCACACTGGCACATTTCATACCTGCATGTCTCACTGGCACATTTCATACCTGCATGTCTCACTGGCACATTTCATACCTGCATGTCTCACTGGCACATTTCATACCTGCATGTCTCACTGGCACATTTCATACCTGCATGTCTCACTGGCACATTTCATACCTGCATGTCTCACTGGCACATTTCATACCTGCATGTCTCACTGGCACATTTCATACCTGCATGTCTCACTGGCACATTTCATACCTGCATGTCACACTGGCACATTTCATACCTGCATTTCTCACTGGCACATTTCATACCTGCATGTCTCACTGGCACATTTCATACCTGCATGTCTCACTGGCACATTTCATACCTGCATGTCTCACTGGCACATTTCATACCTGCATGTCTCACTGGCACATTTCATACCTGCATGTCTCACTGGCACATTTCATACCTGCATGTCTCACTGGCACATTTCATACCTGCATGTCACACTGGCACATTTCATACCTGCATTTCTCACTGGCACATTTCATACCTGCATGTCTCACTGGCACATTTCATACCTGCATGTCTCACTGGCACATTTCATACCTGCATGTCTCACTGGCACATTTCATACCTGCATGTCATACTGGCACATTTCATACATGCATGTCTCACTGGCACATTTCATACCTGCATGTCACACTGGCACATGTCATACCTGCATGTCTCACTGGCACATGACCCCTTCATGCATGTCTCAATGACACATGTCACATTCCTGCATGTTTCAATGACACATGTCACATTCATGCATGTCACAATGACACATGTCACATTCTGTCATGTCAAAACGACACATGTTATATTCATTTATGCCACAATGACACATGTCACGTTCCTTCATGTCACAATGACATTTACATGTCCGCATGTCACAACGACACATATTACATTTCTTCCTGTCATAATTACACATGTCACATTCCTTCCTGTCATAATTACACATGTCACATTCCGCCAAGCCACATGTCACATTCCTTCATGTCACAATGACACATGTCACGTTCCTGCATTTCACAATGACACATTTCATCCAAACATGTCATGTACTTTTTCAATCAGAATGCATGTCTTTCGAAGATGGATGTGTCGGACTGAAAGGTGCAAATATTGCAGTCAAACTGTAAACCCGCGACAAAACGCCTTCCGTTCTCCGGACTACATCCTGCTACTTGTAAAGCCCTGTTCAGGACTTGGTAGCGGGAGATTGAGAACGTTCAGGGCTTGGTAGTGGGAGATTGAGAACGTTCAGGGCTTGGTAGTGGGAGATTGAGAACGTTCAGGGCTTGGTAGTGGGAGATTGAGAACGTTCAGGGCTTGGTAGTGGGAGATTGAGAACGTTCAGGGCTTGGTAGTGGGAGATTGAGAACGTTCAGGGCTTGGTAGTGGGAGATTGAGAACGTTCAGGGCTTGGTAGCGGGAGATTGAGAACGTTCAGGGCTTGGTAGTGGGAGATTGAGAACGTTCAGGGCTTGGTAGTGGGAGATTGAGAACGTTCAGGGCTTGGTAGCGGGAGATTGAGAACGTTCAGGGCTTGGTAGCGGGAGATTGAGAACGTTCAGGGCTTGGTAGTGGGAGATTGAGAACGTTCAGGGCTTGGTAGTGGGAGATTGAGAACGTTCAGGGCTTGGTAGTGGGAGTGAGAGAACGTTCAGGGCTTGGTAGTGGGAGTGAGAGAACGTTCAGGGCTTGGTAGCGGGAGTGAGAGAACGGACGCAGGAGAAGAAGGATGGCTGTCCTCTCCGAGTGCCACAAGAACGTCCGGCCTTCACATGACACACAATCTACAGCTCTCTCTCTCTCTCTCTCTCTCTCTCGCGCTTTCTTTTTCTCTCTCGCTTTCTCTCTCTCGCTTTCTCTCTCTCTCTCTCTCTCTCGTTTTCTATCTCTCTCTCGCTTTCACACTCTCTTTCTTTTTCTTTCTCTCAATTTCTTTCTTTTGCTATCTCTCTCTCTCTCTCTCTTTCTCGGTATGTATCTCTCGCTTTCCACCTCTCGCTATCTCTCTCTCGTTATCTCTGTGTCTCTCTCGCTATCTCTCTGTCTCTCTCGCTATCGCTCTGTCTCTCTCGCTATCTCTCTGTCTCTCTCGCTATCTCTCTGTCTCTCTCGCTATCTCTGTCTATCTCGCTATCTCTGTCTCTCTCGCTATCTCTCTGTCTCTCTCGCTATCTATGTCTATCTCGCTATCTCTGTCTCTTTCGATATCTCTCTGTCTCTCTCGCTATCTCTGTCTCTCTCGCTATCTCTCTGTCACTCTTGCTATCTCTGTCCCTCTCGCTATCACTCTGTCCCTCTCGATATCTCTCTGTCTCTCTCGATATCTCTCTGTCTCTCTCGCTCTCTCTGTCTCTCTCGCTATCTCTCTGTCTCTCTCGCTATCACTCTGTCTCTCGCTATCTCTCTGTCTCTCACGATCTCTCTGTCCCTCTCGCTATCACTCTGTCTCTCTCGATATGTCTCTGTCACTCTCGCCATCTCTCTGTCTCTCTCGCTATCTCTCTGTCTTTCCATGTGGTGATACGGAGCAAAGAATAGATTCAACAAAACAATTCCGTGATGTGCAGGTTTCAGCTGCTTGTGTTATAACTATTTGACAGGAATTTGGTCATTCTAGCATCCACACTATCCCCGGGTTATCTAGACCGTTATGTTGTTTCAAAAGTATCCGGTTGTAAGCGCGGTTCACAAGTCATAACACTCCTGATCCTCATTCCAGATCGATACACACACTCACACGCGCACCCATGCATACACACACTCACGCACGCACACACATAGACGCACTCACACACGAATGCACGCACACACACACATACACATATGCAAGACACACTACTCAGACATATACACCCGCACATACAGGCACATATAAACTGTGTGAGAGGGAAGATTTGTGTGAGAGGGAAGACTTGTGTGAGAGGGAAGACTTGTGTGAGAGGGAAGACTTGTGTGAGAGGGAAGATTTGTGTGAGAGGGAAGATTTGTGTGAGAAGGAAGATTTGTGTGAGAGGGAAGACTTGTGTGAGAGGGAAGACTTGTGTGAGAGGGAAGATTTGTGTGACAGGGAAGATTTGTGTGAGAGGGAAGATTTGTGTGAGAAGGAAGATTTGTGTGAGAGGGAAGACTTGTGTGAGAGGGAAGACGTGTGAGAGGGAAGATTTGTGTGAGAGGGAAGATTTGTGTGAGAAGGAAGATTTGTGTGAGAAGGAAGATTTGTGTGAGAGGGAAGACTTGTGTGAGAGGGAAGACTTGTGTGACAGGGAAGACGTGTGAGAGGGAAGATTTGTGTGAGAGGGAAGATTTGTGTGAGAAGGAAGATTTGTGTGAGAGGGAAGATTTGTGTGAGAGGAAAGACTTGTGTGAGAGGGAAGATTTGTGTGAGAGGGACGATTTGTGTGAGAGGGAAGACTTGTGTGAGAGAGACGACTTATGTGAGAGGGAAGACTTGTGTGAGAGGGAAGACTTTGTAAGAGGGAATAAAATGAATACAACCCAAAACCAAGGCCAGCGTATCATTACTGGAGCTATGAGAACAACACCAATAAATGTCATGGAGAATATCACACGAATCGATAGTATGGAGACGTCAAGAGACCACTTTAGCAGAGGAGGGGGGGGGGGGGGGGAAGTTCAAACGAATGTCTGATCTCCCAATATATGACAGAATAAATTCCATGCGTAGAGAAACCATTTCAAATAAAAAACAAAAGACCTTGCAAGAGCCGACCAAATCATAAGCCAGGCACTGGTTAAGGATATAAAACAAACATCTCAAATCCCATCACGAAAAAAAGCCAAATCCCTTGAGATGGTAGAAACCATAGAGGGAATATGGAAGAAGGGAACAGGCAGATTTAGAAATGACATTATCACGGAAACATATCTTAAGAGATTATAACCGTCAATTACATGTATACTCGTATATCTAAGAAAGCCACATCCAATGGAGGGTCGAGGGGGCAGTTACAGACTAAGGAGTGGGCAGTTACAGAATAAGGTGGAAGGGGCAGTTACAGACTAAGGTGGAAGGGGCAGTTACAGACTAAGGTGGAGTGGGCAGTTACAGGCTAAGGTGGATGGCGCAGTTACAGACTAAGGAGGGGGCAGTTACAGGCTAGTGTGGAGGAGACAGTTACAGAATAAGGTGGAGGGGGCAGTTACAGACTAAGGTGAAGGGGGCAGTTACAGACTAAGGTGGAAGGGGCAGTTACAGACTAAGGTGGAAGGGACAGTTACAGACTAAGGTGGAGTGGGCAGTTACAGGCTAAGGTGGATGGCGCAGTTACAGACTAAGGAGGGGGCAGTTACAGACTAGTGTGGAGGAGACAGTTACAGAATAAGGTGGAGGGGGCAGTTACAGACTAAGGTGGAGGGGGCAGTTACAGACTAAGGTGGAGGGGGCAGTTACAGACTAAGGTGGAGGGGGCAGTTACAGACTAAGGTGGAGGGGGCAGTTACAGACTAAGGAACGGAGTATTTATGGTACTAACATCTGAAACTTGAAGTGGATCACCAGAAGGCCACAGCTGAGCTTGTAATCCAAGATAAAGATATCCACCAAGAAAACATAGTATTCTAGACTGATACTAGCAGCGCTAAAACAAAACGAAGATGAAGATCTCGAGCAATGTACGTTCACCCTGACACAGCTCTCAGCAAAACACCCAAGGTTGGTCATACAGTGGATCCCATCCCACTGCAATATTGAAGGCAATGAAGCTGCAGACAAACTAGCAAAGAGTGGAGGAGCATCCCCACAAACAGACCTGAGTTTTACATATAATGAGGCCAAGACCATAATTAAGGCCAACTGAAGGGTAAAATGGGCTGATCAACACCCCGACTTCCGAAAGAAGACTTATTCTTCTTCTTCGTTTGTTCTCAACCTCCCACTACCAAGCCCTGAACGTTCTCAACCTCCCACTACCAAGCCCTGAACGTTCTCAACCTCCCACTACCAAGCCCTGAACGTTCTCAATCTCCCACTACCAAGAATTGAACGTTCTCAACCTCCCGCTGCCAAGCCCTGAACGTTCTCAATCTCCCACTACCAAGCCCTGAACGTTCTCAATCTCCCACTACCAAGCCCTGAACGTTCTCAAACTTCCGCTGCCAAGCCCTGAAAAGTAGTAAGACTACTACTATGATAGAGAAGCAAATCATCTTCAGGCTGAGAACTGGGCCTGACAGACTCAAAGGTCATCTTTACATATCATGACCGAGGAACACATCCTGCAAAGCTGCACGCTCACGTGGGAAAAGAGAGAACAATACTGGCCTAGTGAGATAGAGAGGAGACACAAGCTGGATGGAGATAAAACAGCCTTAGAAACAACGGTGTCCTTTGTAAGAGAAACCGGAACCTTGATCTGAGGATGTAAGAGAAACCAGGACCTTGATCTGAGGATGTAAGAGAAACCAGGACCTTGATCTGAGGATGTAAGAGAAACCAGGACCTTGATATGAGGATAAACGAAGAAGTAAGAGGAAAGTTTTGTTTGTGAGAGGAAAGTTTTGTTTGTGTGAGAGGAAAGTCTTGTTTGTGTGAAAGGAAAGTTTTGTTTTGTGTGAGAGGAAAGTTTTGTTTTGTGTGAGAGGGAAGTTGTGTCTTGTGTTGGAGAACATTTGCTACTAATGACTTACCTATGGGACTATCGCCTAGACTGCTCGTAAACCAGGATCTCCGAAGTCAGTACGAAATGAAAGAATCCATGCCTCTTTCTGGGCCGTCTAGCCTTGACCTGATTTCGTCTGCATGAGGGTGCTCGTTATTGCTTGCGGCATCGATTTGCCCTAACGTAGCCAGGCGACTGGAGGACTGTGCCAAGGCCATTCTTTGAGACAATGCCAGAAGTCTGAGCCTGATTCTCTCTAGAGTTTCAGATCTACCCAGTCTCCGGTTGTCAGCGCTGCTACTTGTGACTGAGCTGCGTTTCTCGGCCAGTTCGTGCTGGCAGTACGGACCAACGAATCCGGCTGGACAGCGACAGCGGCAGTTGCCCCAGACACTGTTGTCCACCAAGAGATGACCACCGTTGGCACAGGGAATTCCTCGGCAGACCCCAAAACTTCGGGCTTGAGTTGGGTTTCCGTTTAGAGCCAGGATAAGCATAAAGAGAGTCGCCATAATCATGGTGATGCGGCCTGATTTAATGGTGGTGGGATTAGAAAAATGTCCTGACAATGCTGTCGTCTGTGTTAAACATTGACAGGTACCTGGGGGGCAGGCACCATAACATAGCCAAGAAGCTGATTGTGGGTGAGCATGACAACTCTTGTTAGTCATTGAAGAAGTTACAGATGTTAACTGTGAAGACAATGGTTGACCTGCAAGTCTTGGCCACGGTTTTCTTGTAAAAAATGCACTAGCTGACAGACGACCGCGGTATTTATCGGAATCTGCTGCTGGTAGCTTGCTGGACGTATCTTTGGGGCATTTGTTAGAGTCACGACTCCAGCTATCAATCTCCAGCTTCATTGAAATGATTACAAGCAGCGAACGCGTGCTGTCCGGAATGACTGTTTGAAAGACACGACCACCCGTTAGCTCAGCGTAGCATGGCTGGGTGTAACAATGGCTGGAAGCAGTGCTGGCCACAGACAAATAACTATTATTGTTCGAAGTTCTGTCAGGCTAGATCTGTCTTTTGTTTAAACAAATAAATCTGTAATTGTCTAACAATATATCGCAACACCGGGAGAAATGGGCGATCTGTGCAGCTGGTATTATATCGTGAGTGGTTGCAGTTTAAGTGACAGATTTGTTTGCACACTTTTCCCAGTCTGTGTTACTAGAGCCACAGTTAATTTCCGTTAGTCGGAGCCCAGGTTGCCGCCTTTTGTATCGTTCAAGGCAGAGGTTTGAACACCACCCACTCCCGTCCTAGAGCCCTCCTCTAGCACCTGGCCCTCCCATTTCTGCCCCCGGACTGTTCTCGCCATCTTCTGTGTGCCGTGCGAGGCAGCGATAGGTGACTTACTGATGGCTGGACCAGCCAATCAGCAGCTACATCAAAGGTGAGCAACAGTTCGCGCTCCTGGTCTGACCTCTCGTGACGTTCTCAGTGGAGGGCGTGGGTGAGGGAAGGTTGTGGGTAAAGGGGGAAGAGGGTCAAACAGTTTGAGAGAGAAAAGGGAAGAGAGAGAGAGACATGCACAGAGAGAAAAAGAGAGAAAGAAATAGCGAGAGACAAATAGAAAGAGTAAAAAGAGAGAGAGACATACCGAAAGAGAGAAAGAAAGATACATACAGAAATAGAGAGAGAAAAAGAGAGAAAGAAATAGCGAGAGACAAATACAAAGAGTAAAAAGAGAGAGAGACATACCGAAAGAGAGAAAGAAAGATACATACAGAAATAGAGAGAGAAAAAGAGAGACATACAGAAATAGAGAGAGAAAAAGAGGGACATACAGAAATAGAGAGAGAAAAAGAGGGACATACAGAAATAGAGAGAGAGAAAAAGAGAGACATACAGAAATAGAGAGAGAAAGAGAGAGAGACATTCATAAAGAGAAAGAGAGAAGAATAGACATAAAGATAGATATATATACAGCGTGTGTGTGAGATGGGGGGGGGGGGGGGTGGAAGAGGAGGCGTGTTTGTGAGATGGGGGGTGGGGGTGGGGGAGGAGGCGTGTTTGTGAGATGGGGGGAGGCGTGTGTGTGAGATGGGGGGGGGGGAGGAGGCGTGTTTGTGAGATGGGGGGGGTGGGGGAGGAGGCGTGTTTGTGAGATGGGGGGAGGCGTGTGTGTGAGATGGGGGGGAGGAGGCGTGTTTGTGAGATGGGGGGAGGCGTGTGTGTGAGATGGGGGGGGGGAGGAGGCGTGTTTGTGAGATGGGGGGGGTGGGGGAGGAGGCGTGTTTGTGAGATGGGGGGAGGCGTGTGTGTGAGATGGGGGAGACGTGTTTGTGAGATGGAGGGGTGGTGGGGGAGGAGGCGTGTTTGTGAGATGGGGGGAGGCGTGTGTGTGAGATGGGGGGGGGTGGGGGAGGAGGCGTGTTTGTGAGATGGGGGGAGGCGTGTGTGTGAGATGGGGAGGGGGGGGGGGGTGGTGAGGGAGAAGGCGTGTTTGTGAGATGGGGGGATGCGTGTGTGTGAGATGGGTGGGTGGTGGGGGAGGAGGCGTGTTTGTGAGATGGGGGGAGGCGTGTGTGTGAGATGGGGGGGGGGGGGGTGGTGGGGGAGGAGGCGTGTTTGTGAGATGGGGGGAGGCGTGTGTGTGAGATGGGGGGGGGTGGTGGGGGAGGAGGCGTGTTTGTGAGATGGGGGGAGGCGTGTGTGTGAGATGGGGGGGGTGGTGGGGGAGGAGGCGTGTTTGTGAGATGGGGGGAGGCGTGTGTGTGAGATGGGGGGGTGGTGGGGGAGGAGGCGTGTTTGTGAGATGGGGGGAGTCGTGTGTGTGAGATGGGGGGGGTGGTGGGGGAGGAGGCGTGTTTGTGAGATGGGGGGAGACGTGTGTGTGAGATGGGGGGGGGGGTGGTGGGGGAGGAGGCGTGTTTGTGAGATGGGGGAGGCGTGTGTGTGAGATGGGGGGGGGGTGGTGGGGGAGGAGGCGTGTTTGTGAGATGGGGGGAGGCGTGTGTGTGAGATGGGGGGGTGGTGGGGGAGGAGGCGTGTTTGTAAGATGGGGGGAGGCGTGTGTGTGAGATGGGGGGGGGGGTGGTGGGGGAGGAGGCGTGTTTATCAGATGGGGGGGGGGGAGGAGGCGTGTTTGTGAGATGAGGGGAGGCGTGTGTGTGAGATGGGGGGGGGAGGAGGCGTGTTTGTGAGATGGGGGGAGGCGTGTGTGTGAGATGGGGGGGAGGAGGCGTGTTTGTGAGATGGGGGGGTGGGGGAGGAGGCGTGTTTGTGAGATGGGGGGAGGCGTGTGTGTGAGATGGGGGGGGGGGAGGAGGCGTGTTTGTGAGATGGGGGGGAGGCGTGTGTGTGAGATGGGGGGGGGGAGGCGTGTGTGTGAGATGGGGGGGGAGGAGGCGTGTTTGTGAGATGTGGGGGGGGTGGGGGAGGAGGCGTGTTTGTGAGATGGGGGGAGGCGTGTGTGTGAGATGGGGGAGACGTGTTTGTGAGATGGGGGGGTGGTGGGGGAGGAGGCGTGTTTGTGAGATGGGGGGAGGCGTGTGTGTGAGATGGGGGGGGTGGTGGGGGAGGAGGCGTGTTTGTGAGATGGGGGGAGGCGTGTGTGTCAGATGGGGGGGGTGGTGGGGGAGGAGGCGTGTTTGTGAGATGGGGGGAGGCGTGTGTGTGAGATGGGGGGGTTGTGGGGGAGGAGGCGTGTTTATGAGATGGGGGGAGGCGTGTGTGTGAGATGGGGGGGGGGGTGGGGAAGGAGTGTTTGTGAGATGGGGGGAGGCGTGTGTGTGAGATGGGGGGGGTGGTGGGGGGAGGCGTGTTTGTGAGATGGGGGGAGGCGTGTGTGTGAGATGGGGGGGGGTGGTGGGGGGGAGGCTTGTTTGTGAGATGGGGGGAGGCGTGTGTGTGAGATGGGGGGGTGGTGGGGGAGGAGGCGTGTTTGTGAGATGGGGGAGGCGTGTGTGTGAGATGGGGGGGGTGGTGGGGGAGGAGGCGTGTTTGTGAGATGGGGAGAGGCGTGTGTGTGAGATGGGGGGGGTGGTGGGGGAGGAGGCGTGTGTGTGAGATGGGGGGGGGGTGGTGGGGGAAGAGGCGTGTTTGTGAGATGGGGGGAGGCGTGTGTGTGAGATGGGGGGGGTGGTGGGGGAGGAGGCGTGTTTGTGAGATGGGGGGAGGCGTGTGTGTGAGATGGGGGGGTGGTGGGGGAGGAGGCGTGTTTGTGAGATGGGGGGAGGCGTGTGTGTGAGATGGGGGGGTGGTGGGGGAGGAGGCGTGTTTGTGAGATGGGGGGTGGTGGGGGAGGAGGCGTGTTTGTGAGATGGGGGAGGCGTGTGTGTGAGATGGGGGGGGGGTGGAGGGGGAGGAGGCGTGTTTGTGAGATGGGGGGAGGCGTGTGTGTGAGATGGGGGGGGGGGTGGTGGGGGAGGAGGCGTGTTTGTGAGATGGGGGGAGGCGTGTGTGTGAGATGGGGGGGGTGGTGGGGGAGGAGGCGTGTTTGTGAGATGGGGGGAGGCGTGTGTGTGAGATGGGGGGGGTGGTGGGGGAGGAGGCGTGTTTGTGAGATGGGGGGAGGCGTGTGTGTGAGATGGGGGGGGGGTGGTGGGGGAGGAGGCGTGTTTGTGAGATGGGGGGAGGCGTGTGTGTGAGATGGGGGGGGGTGGTGGGGGAGGAGGCGTGTTTGTGAGATGGGGGGGGTGGTGGGGGAGGAGGCGTGTTTGTGAGATGGGGGAGGCGTGTGTGTGAGATAGGGGGGGGGGGTGGTGGGGGAGGAGGCGTGTTTGTGAAATGGGGGGAGGCGTGTGTGTGAGATGGGGGGGGGGTGGTGGGAGAGGAGGCGTGTTTGTGAGATGGGGGGAGGCGTGTGTGTGAGATGGGGGGGGGTGGTGGGGGAGGAGGCGTGTTTGTGAGATGGGGGGAGGCGTGTGTGTGAGATGGGGGGGGGGTGGTGGGGGAGGAGGCGTGTTTGTGAGATGGGGGAGGCGTGTGTGTGAGATGGGGGGGTGGTGGGGGAGGAGGCGTGTTTGTGAGATGGGGGGAGGCGTGTGTGTGAGATGGGGGGGGTGGGGGAGGAGGCGTGTTTGTGAGATGGGGGGAGGCGTGTGTGTGAGATGGGGGGGTGGTGGGGGAGGAGGCGTGTTTGTGAGATGGGGGGAGGCGTGTGTGTGAGATGGGGGAGACGTGTTTGTCAGATGGGGGGGGGTGGTGGGGGAGGAGGCGTGTTTGTGAGATGGGGGGAGGCGTGTGTGTGAGATGGGGGAGACGTGTTTGTGAGATGGGGGGGGTGGTGGGGGAGGAGGCGTGTTTGTGAGATGGGGGAGACGTGTTTGTGAGATGGGGGGGGTGGTGGGGGAGGAGACGTGTTTGTGAGATGGGGGGGGGGTGGTGGGGGAGGAGGCGTGTGTGTGAGATGGGGGAGACGTGTTTGTGAGATGGGGGGGGTGGTGGGGGAGGAGGCGTGTTTGTGAGATGGGGGGAGGCGTGTGTGTGAGATGGGGGAGACGTGTTTGTGAGATGGGGGGGGTGGGGGAGGAGGCGTGTTTGTGAGATGGGGGAGGCGTGTGTGTGAGATGGGGGAGACGTGTTTGTGAGATGGGGGGGTGGTGGGGGAGGAGGCGTGTTTGTGAGATGGGGGGAGGCGTGTGTGTGAGATGGGGAGGCGTGTTTGTGAGATGGGGGGGTGGTGGGGGAGGAGGCGTGTTTGTGAGATGGGGGGAGGCGTGTGTGTGAGATGGGGAGGCGTGTGTATGAGATGGGGGAGACGTGTTTGTGAGATGAGGGGAGGCATGTGTGTGAGATGGGGGAGACGTGTTTGTGAGATGAGGGGAGGCGTGTGTGTGAGATGGGGGGAGGCGTGTGTGTGAGATGGGGCGGCGTGTTTGTGAGATGGGGGGAGGCGTGTGTGTGAGATGGGGGGAGGCGTGTGTGTGAGATGGGGGGGGGGAGGCGTGTGTTTGAGATGGGGGGAGAGCCGTGTGTGTGAGATGGGGTGAGAGCCGTGTGTGGGAGTTGGGGGAGAGGCGTGTGTGTGAGATGGGGGTAGAGCCGGGTGTGAGATGGGGGGAGGCATGTGTGTGAGATAGGGGGAGAGCCGTGTGTGTGAGATGGGGGGAGGCGTGTGTGTGAGATGGGGGGAGGCGTGTGTGTGAGATGGGGGGAGAGCCGTATGTGTGAGATGGGGGGAGGTGTGTTTGTAAGATGGGGGGAGAGGCGTGTGTGTGAGATGGGGGAAGAGCCGGGTGTGAGATGGGGGGAGGCGTGTGTGTGAGATGGGGGGAGAGCCGTGTGTGTGAGATGGGGGGAGGCGTGTGTGTGAGATGGGGAGAGGCGTGTATGTGAGATGGGGGAGGCGTGTGTGTGAGATGGGGGAAGCGTGTGTGTGAGATGGGGGGAGAAGCGTGTGTGTGAGATAGAAAGAGGGTGAGGCGTGTGTTTGAGATGAGGGGAGGCGTGTGTGTGAGATGGGAAGAGGGGGAGGCGTGTGTGTGAGATGGGGGAGAAGCGTGTGTGTGAGATGGGAAGAGGGGGAGGCGTGTGTAAGATGGGAAGAGGGGGAGGCGTGTGTGAGATGGGGGAGGCGTGTGTGTGAGATGGGGGATGCGTTTTTGTGAGATGGGGGAGGCGTGTATGTGAGATGGGGGAGGCGTGTGTTTGAGATGATGGGAGGCGTGTGTGTTAGATGGGGGAGGCGTGTGTGTGAGATAGGGGAGGCGTGTGTGTGAGATGGGGGAGGAGTGTGTGAGATGGGGAAGGCGAGTGTGTGAGATGGGGAAGGCGTGTGTGTGAGATGGGAGAGGCGTGTGTCTGAGATGAGGGGAGAAGCCTGTGTGTGAGATGGTGGAGGCGTGTGTGTGAGATGGGGGAGGCGTGTGTCTAAGATGGGAGAGGCGTGTGTGTTAGATGGGAAGAGGGGGAGGTGTGTGTGTGAGATGGGGGAGGCGTGTGTGTGAGAGATGGGGGAGGCGTGTGTGTGAGATGAGGGAGGCGTGTGTGTGAGATGGGGGAGGCGTATGTGTGAGATGGGGGAGGCGTGTGTGTGAGATAGGGGGAGAGGCGTGTGTCTGAGGTGGGGGAGGCGTGTGTGTGAGATGGGGGAGGCGTATGTATGAGATGGGGGAGGCGTGTGTGTGAGATGGGGGGAGAAGCGTGTGTGTGAGATGGTTAGAGGGGGAGGCGTGTGTGAGATGGGAAGCCGTGTGTGTGAGATGGAGGGAGGCGTGTTTGTGAGATGGGGGTGGGGGGGGGGAGAAGCGTGTGTGAGATGAGTAGAGGGGGAGGCGTGTGTGTGAGATGGAGGGAGGCGTGTGTGTGAGATGGGGGAGGCGTGTGTGTGAGATGGGGGAGTCGTGTGTGTGAGATGCGGGAGGCGTTTATCTGAGATGGGGGAGGCGTGTGTTTGAGATGAGGGGATGCGTGTGTGTGAGATGGGGGAGGCGTGTGTGGGAGATGGGGGAGGCGTGTGTTTCAGATAAGGGGAGGCGTGTGTGTGAGATGAGGGGAGGGGTGTGTGAGATGGGGGAGGCGTGTGTGTGAGATGGGGGAGGCGTGTGTGAGATGAGGGAGGCGTGTGTTTGAGATGGGGGAAGCGTGTGTGTGAGAGGGGAAAGGCGTGCCTGTGAGATGGGGGAGACGTGTGTGTGAGATGGAAGAGGCGTGTGTCTGAGATGGGGGAGGCGTACGTGTAAGATTGGGGAGGCGTGTGTTAGATGGGGGAGGCGTGTGTGTGAGATGGGAGGAGAAGCGTGTGTGTGAGATGGGTAGAGGGGGAGGCGTGTGTGTGAGATGGGGGAGGAGAGTGTGTGAGATGGGGGAGGCGAGTGTGTGAGATGGGGGAGGCGAGTGTGTGAGATGGGGGGAGAAGCGTGTGTGTGAGATGGGGGAGGCGAGTGTGTGAGATGGGGGAGAGGCGTGTGTGTGAGATGGAATGAGGGGGAGGCGTGTGTTCGCGAGATGGGTAGAGGGGGAGAAGCGTGTGTGTGAGATGGGTAGAGGGGGAGGCGTGTGTGTGAGATGGGTAGAGGGGGAGGCGTGTGTTTGAGATGGGGGGAGGCGTGTGTGTAAGATGGGGAGAGGCGTGTGTGTGAGATGGGGGGAGGCGTGTGTGCGAGATGGGTAGAGGGGGAGGCGTGTGTGTGAGATGGGTAGAGGGGGAGGCGTGTGTGTGAGATGGGTAGAGGGGGAGGCGTGTGTGTGAGATGGGTAGAGGGGAGGCGTGTGTGTGAGATGGGGGAGGCGTGTGTGTGGATGGGGAGAGGGGGAAGCGTGTGTGTGAGATGGGGGAGAGGCGTGTGTGTGAGATGGGGGGAGGCGTGTGTGCGAGATGGGTAGAGGGGGAGGCGTGTGTGTGAGATGGGTAGAGGCGTGTGTGTGAGATGGGGGGAGGCGTGTGTGTGAGATGGGTAGAGAGAGAGCCGTGTGTGTGAGGTGGGGGAGGCGTGTGTGTGAGATGGAGAGGGGTGGCGTGTGTGTGAGATGGGGGAAGGCGTGTGTGTGAGATGAAGGGAGAGTCGTGTGTGTGCGTTTTTGTGTTGTGTAGGGGAAGGGAGTAGTTAGTATGTGTGGTGTGTCTAACTTTATATTTCAAATGTAAAAGTGGATAACATTTCTTCAAACCTTCGCGGACACTGTGAGAGGACGACAACAGATGGTTTAGTTGATTAGTGAGTGATAAACGTGATATCTATGTGTGATGGTACAGACAATTATTCATATTGTCGGGGCATGTCCTCGATGACCTATTGATACAGACAAATAGAACGATCACATGGGAGTAATATATACGTCTGCTAACAAGTCCGCCATATTTGTTCGGTTCACAATCTCATGACCAAATTAAAGGGATGGTCTTTTATTGGGTTAGTGAATTGTTTGTTGTTCTAGTCTGTTGTTCTAGTCTGTTGTTCTAGTTTGTTATTCTAGTTTTTTATGTTTGTTGTTCTAGTCTGTCATGTTTGTTGTTCTAGTTTGTTATGTCGATTATTCTAGTCTAAGTATTATGTGTGTTGTTCTAGTCTATTATGTGTGTTGTTCTAGTCTGTTATGTTTTTTTGTTCTAGTCTGTTGTTTGTTGTTCTAGTCTGTTGTTTATTGTTCTAGTCTTGTATGCATGTTATTCTAGTCTGTTATATTTGTTGTTCTAGTCTGATAATGACTGACACAAGATGAGACAATAACTGCCACAAGATGAGACGAATACTGACACAAGATGACACAAGATGAGACAAATACTGACACAAGATGAGACAAAGATTGACACAAGATGAGACAATAACTGACTCAAGATGAGACAAATACTGAGACAAGATGAGACAATAACTGCCACAAGATGAGACAAATACTGACACAAGATGAGACAATAACTGACACAAGATGAGACAATAACTGATACAAGATCAGACAATAACTGCCACAAGATGAGACAATAACTGCCACAAGATGAGACAAATACTGACACAAGATAAGACAATAACTGACACAAGATGAGACAATAACTGACACAAGATGAGACAATAACTGATACAAGATCAGACAATAACTGCCACAAGATGAGACAATAACTGCCACAAGATGAGACAAATACTGACACAAGATAAGACAATAACTGACACAAGATGAGACAATAACTGACACAAGATGAGACAATAACTGACACACGATGAGACAAATACTGACACAAGATGAGACAAAGACTGACACAAGATGAGACAATAACTGCCACACGATGAGACAAATACTGACACAAGATGAGACAAAGACTGACACAAGATGAGACAATAACTGCCACAAGATGAGACAAATACTGACACAAGATGAGACAATAACTGACACAAGATGAGACAATAAGTGACACAAGATGAGACAAATACTGACACAAGATGAGACAATAACTGCCACAAGATGAGACAATAACTGACACAAGATGAGACAATAACTGACACAAGATGAAAACAGCAAGGAAGAAATATCTCAGTGTTTAATATTGATATCTGTAAACTTTACAAAAGATAAAATATTGTGTCAATTACATTAACTGACCCACCAACCAGACACACACCCCACCAACCAGAGAAAGACACACTCCACCAACCAGACACACCCCACATACCAGAGACAGACACACCCCACCAACTAGACACACCCAATCAACCAAACACACCCCACCAACCAGAGACAGACACCCCACCAACCAGAGACAGACACCCCATCACCCAGATACAGACACACCCCACCAACTAGGCACACCCAATCAACCAGACACACCCCACCAACCAGAGACAGACACCCCACCAACCAGAGACAGACACCCCATCACCCAGATACAGAAACACCCCACCAACCAGAGACAGACATACCCTACCAACCAGAGACAGACACACTCTACTAATCAGAGACAGACACACCCCACCAACCAGAGACAGACACACCCCACCAACCAGACACACCCCACCAACCAGACACACACCCCACCATCCAGACACACACCCCACCAACCTGACACCCCGTCCCCCAACCTGACATATACCCCACCAGCCAGACACACACCCCACCAACCAGACACACAACCCACCAACCAGACACACACCCCACCAACCAGACACACACCCCACCAACCAGACACACACCTCACCAACCAAACACCCCCCCCCCCACAACCAGACATACACCCCCCAACCAGAAACACACCCCACCAACCAGACACACCCCACCAACCAGACACACACCCCTCCAACCAGAGAGAAACACATCCCACCAACCAGACACACACTCCACCAACCAGAGAAAGACACACTCCACCAACCAGACACACCCCACATACCAGAGACAGACACACCCCACCAACTAGACACACCCAATCAACCAAACACACCCCACCAACCAGAGACAGACACCCCACCAACCAGAGACAGACACCCCATCACCCAGATACAGACACACCCCACCAACTAGACACACCCAATCAACCAGACACACCCCACCAACCAGAGACAGACACCCCATCAACCAGATACAGAAACACCCCACCAACCAGAGACAGACATACCCTACCAACCAGAGACAGACACTCTACTAATCAGAGACAGACACACCCCACCAACCAGAGACAGACACACCCCACCAACCAGACACACCCCACCAACCAGACACACACACACCCCACCAACCAAACACACACCACACCAACCAGACACCCCCCCCCCCCCCCAAACCAGACACACCCGATCAACCAGAGACTGACACACCCCACCAACCAGACACACACAACACCAACCAGAGACACACCCACCAACCAGATACACCCGATCAACCAGACACCCACACCCCCCAACCAGACACACACCTCACCAACCAGAGACAGAAACATCAAACCAACCTGAGACTGACACACCCTACCAACCAGAGACAGACACACCACACCAACGAAACACACACACCTCCAACCAGACACACACACCCCACCAACCAGACACACACCCCACCAACCAGATACACACCCCACCAACCAGATACACACCTCACCAACCAGACACACATCCCACCAACCACACATACCCCACCAATCACACACACCCCACCAACCAGACACATCACACCAACCACACCCCCCCCCCCCCAACCAGACACACACCACCAACCAGACACACACGCCACCAACCAGAGACAGACACAAACCACCAACCAGAGACAGACACACCCCACCAACCAGACACACACCCCTCCAACCAGACACACACCCTACCAACCAGAGACAGACAACCCCACAACAAGAGACAGACAACCCCCACCAACCAGAGAGAGAGACAACCCCCACCAACCAGAGACAGACACACCCCACCAACCAGACACACACCCCACCAACCAGACACACACCCCACCAACAAGAGACAGACAACCCCCACCAACCAGAGACAGACACACCCCACCAACCAGAAAGAGACAACCCCCACCAACCAGAGAGAGACAACCCCCACCAACCAGAGAGAGACAACCCCCACCAACCAGAGACAGACAACCCCCACCAACCAGAGACAGACAACCCCCACCAACAAGAGACAGACAACCCCCACCAACCAGAGACAGACAACCCCCACCAACAAGAGACAGACAACCCCCACTAACTAGAGAGAGACAACCCCCACCAACCAGAGACAGACACACCCCACCAACCAGAGACAGACAACTGCACCAACCAGAGAGAGACAACCCCCACCAACCAGAGAGAGACAACCCCCACCAACCAGACACACCCCACCAACAAGAGACAGACAACCCCCACCAACCAGAGAGAGACAACCCCCACCAACCAGAGAGAGACAACCCCCACCAACCAGACACACCACACCAACAAGAGACAGACAACCCACACCAACCAGAGACAGACAACCCCACCAACCAGAGAGAGACAACCCCCACCAACCAGAGACAGAAAAGACCCTAATGTTCTGGGAAGGTGTATCTGGACTGTTCTCAGCTGGAACCCTGCAGATCGGAGTGACTGAAGTCCACAAGATGCGTGGAGCAAGCAATGTATGCCGGACCTCCAACATAGCTCTCAGCACTGACTGGTGGGGAGAACAGAGACAAGGTTCCATCCATCATGTCCCCTCCAACATCGGCCACTCCAGCACCAATCTCGTTGGCCGACATCATCAGGCTGTGGCTGCCTACCACCATGACCGGCTCCTCCTTACACTCAATTTCTGACATGCCAGTTCTGTCCACTACCGAAGTACCCAGCACTCGACTATGACCAGACATCATGACATCCCCACCATGAGAGGACATCATAGCCCCACTGTGAGAGGACATCATAGCCCCACTGTGAGAGGACATCATAGCCCCACCATGAGAGGACATCATAGCCCCACCATGAGAGGACATCATAGCCCCACCATGAGAGGACATCATAGCCCCACTGTGAGAGGACATCATAGCCCCACCATGAGAGGACATCATAGCCCCAGCATGAGAGGACATTATAGCCCCAGCATGAGAGGACATTATATCTCCCCCATGAGAAGACATCATAGTCCCACTGTTAGTCCCGCTTGAGTCCAGCAAGGTACGCTTGGCCGAGTCCCTGAACTTGACCTCCTGTCGACTCTCGGTGACGGCCACGTAATCAACTTGACCCCCAGTGTGTGTGTGACCCTGGTGAGTGGCAGCCGAAGTCAGAACTTGCTTGTCAGATACGCTAAACGAGCGGGCTTCTATGATAGCGATGGGGTGGATGCCCATTTCCTGAGTAGAGCTGGCAAATATCTGTGCTCCGGCCACGGCAGGAATAAAGGCAGTCTGTATGGTGGGGCTGCTTCCATCGACAGACTCTGTCAGATGAACGACAAAGTGATCGACCAACCCGCCACCAGGGCCCAAACTGATATGCTGGACATGAGCTGCTTCATCCTTGACTCCGTCCAAGCCAGAAATATGAACACTAAGGGCACCAGAACTGTCCATGTCAATGACTCCAGTCGTCTTGACTGCAGAAATGACTGGCAAAGCTTTGACAACTTCCACAGACACAGTATTTGGTTCACAACCACAGCTGCCGTTCTCAGCGACAATGGTCTCCTGTCGCAGCCGCTGCTTCTCAGAAATATGGGCTGCCATCTGCGAGGGAAACTGTAAGATCTTGCTCTTGGTCCTAGTACGTGACTGGTATTGTTTGCCTCGGCTTTTAGAAATAGAATCGGGAACAATACTGATCATTCTCTTCTTAGGTCTGCCAATCTTTCTCCTGTTGCGCGGTCGGAACTGCTGCTCAGTCCCTGACCTTGAGGCCTGGCACTTGTGGTCGTGAAAGAGTTTAGGTCTGAAAAAGCCTTTCCCACATTTATCACACTTAAACCTGTAGTCGAGATTATGTCCTCTCTCGTGTTCCAGCAGGTGGGGCCTGCGAGAGAAGCCTTTGTTGCAGATTGTACATTTATAAGGCTTGATGCCGCTGTGGGTGATGATGTGGGCCTTCAGCTTGTCTGGTCTGTTAAACTCTTTGCTGCAGCCTGCAAAATAAAACCATTCATTTAGCAATCTTTCATCATAGCAAATCTGTGGTTCAACTAATCTGTGGTACAACCAACAACTTATCTGTGGTACAACCAACAACTTATCTGTGGTACAACCAACATCTAATGTGTGGTACAATCAACATCTAATGTGTAGTACAACTAACATCTAATGTGTGGTACAACCAACATCTAATCTGTGGTACAACCAACATCTAATCTGTGGTACATCTAATCTAATAACTCCCAACTCATGTTTGTTCAATAACTCATGTTTTTGTGTGGATCTGTCTTTGATTTCATTGAAATAACCAAGTACAGACATGTGTCTCATTGTCTGCAAGTTCTCTGCTATGATAATGCTGCTTAATTCTACTACTTTGTTCATAACCTTTCCTAGTAGCTTCATCCTCCTCCACATCTCAAGGGGTCACCACATTTGTGGGGGTCTCACAGGGTCATCCTACACAAACAGAGCCAGCCAGCTCTCCCATACAAACAGAGCCAGCCAGCTTTCCTATACAAACAGAGCAAGCCAGCTTTCCCATACAGAGAGAGCAAGCTCTCACATACAAATAGAGCCAGCCAGCTATCCCATACAAACAGAGCCAGCCAGCTCCCCCATACAAACATGCAGCCAGCTCCCCATACAAACATCCAGCCAGCTCCCCCATACAAACATGCAGCCAGCTCCCCCATACAAACATCCAGCCAGCTCCCCCATACAAACATGCAGCCAGCTCCCACATACAAACATCCAGCCTGCTCCCCCATACAAACATCCAAACAGCTCCCCTTCACAAACATGCAACCAGCTCCCCCATACAAACATCCAGCCAGCTACCCCATACAAACATCCAGCCAGCTCCCCCATACAAACATGCAGCCAGCTCCACCATACAAACATCCAGCCAGCTGCCCCATACAAACATGCAGCCATCTCCCCCATACAAACATGCAGCCAGCTCCCCCATACAAACATGCAGCCAGCTCCCCATACAAACATCCATCCAGCTCCCCCAAACAAACATGCAGCCAGCTCCCCTATACAAACATGCAGCCAGCTCCCCCATACAAACATCCAGCCAGCTCCCCCATACAAACATCCAGCAAGCTACCCCATACAAACATCCAGCCAGCTCCCCCAGACAAACATCCTGCCAGCTCCCCAATACAAACATCCAGCCAGCTCCCCCATACAACCATGCAGCCATCTCCCCCATGCAAACATGCAGCCAGCTCCCCCATACAACCATGCAGCCAGCTCCCCATACAAACATGCAGCCAGCTCCCCTATAACATCCTGCCAGCTCCCCTATATTAACATCCAGCCAGCTCCCCTATACAAACATCCAGCCAGCTCCACTATACAAACATCCAGCCAGCTCCCCTATACAAACATCCAGCCAGCACCACTATACAAACATCCAGCCAGCTCCCCTATACAAACATCCAGCCAGCTCCCCTATACAAACATCCAGCCAGCTCCCCTATACAAACATCCAGCCAGCTCCACTATACAAACATCCAGCTAGCTCCCTTATACAAACATCCAGCCAGCTCCCCTATACAAACATCCAGCCAGCTCCCCTATACAAACATCCAGCCAGCTCCCCCATTCAAACATGCAGCCAGCTCCCCTATATAAACATCCAGTCAGCTCCCCCATACAAACATCCAGCCAGCTCCCCTACACAAACATCCAGCCAGTTCCCCTATACAAACATCCAGCCAGCTCCCCTATACAAACATTCAGCCAGCTCCCCTATATAAACATCCAGCCAGCTACCCCATTCAAACATGCAGCCATCTCCCCTATACAAACATCCAGCCAGCTCCCCCATTCAAACATGCAGCCAGCTCCCCTATACAAACATGCAGCCAGCTCCCCCATACAAACATGAAGCCAGCTCCCCCATACAAACATGCAGCCAGCTCCCCCATTCAAACATGCAGCCAGCTCCCCTATACAAACATCCAGCCAGCTCCTCTATACAAACATGCAACCAGCTCCCCCATACACACATGCAGCCAGCTCCCCATACAAACATGCAGCCAGCTCCCCTATAACATCCTGCCAGCTCCCCTATATTAACATCCAGCCAGCTCCCCTATACAAACATCCAGCCAGCTCCACTATACAAACATCCAGCCAGCTCCCCTATACAAACATCCAGCCAGCACCACTATACAAACATCCAGCCAGCTCCCCTATACAAACATCCAGCCAGCTCCCCTATACAAACATCCAGCCAGCTCCCCTATACAAACATCCAGCCAGCTCCACTATACAAACATCCAGCTAGCTCCCTTATACAAACATCCAGCCAGCTCCCCTATACAAACATCCAGCCAGCTCCCCTATACAAACATCCAGCCAGCTCCCCTATATAAACATCCAGTCAGCTCCCCCATACAAACATCCAGCCAGCTCCCCTACACAAACATCCAGCCAGTTCCCCTATACAAACATCCAGCGATCCCCTATACAAACATTCAGCCAGCTCCCCTATATAAACATCCAGCCAGCTACCCCATTCAAACATGCAGCCATCTCCCCTATACAAACATCCAGCCAGCTCCCCCATTCAAACATGAAGCCAGCTCCCCTATACAAACATGCAGCCAGCTCCCCCATACAAACATGAAGCCAGCTCCCCCATACAAACATGCAGCCAGCTCCCCCATTCAAACATGCAGCCAGCTCCCCTATACAAACATCCAGCCAGCTCCTCTATACAAACATGCAACCAGCACCCCCATACACACATGCAGCCAGCTCCCCCATACAAACATCCATCCAGCTTCCCTAAATGAACATGCAGCCAGCTCCCCCATACAAAAATCCTGCCAGCTCCCCTATACAAACATGCAGCCAGCTCCCCCATACACACATCCTGCAAGCTCCCCTATACAAACATGCAGCCAGCTCCCCCATACAAACATCCAGCCAGCTCAACCATACAAACATCCAGCCAGCTCCCCCATACAAACATCCAGCCAGCTCCCCCATACAAACATCCAGCCAGCTCCCCCATACAACCATGCAGCCATCTCCCCCATGCAAACATGCAGCCAGCTCCCCCCTACAAACATGCAGCCAGCTCCCCATACAAACATGCAGCCAGCTCCCCTATAACATCCTGCCAGCTCCCCTATATTAACATCCAGCCAGCTCCCCTATACAAACATCCAGCCAGCTCCACTATACAAACATCCAGCCAGCTCCCCTATACAAACATCTAGCCAGCTCCCCTATACAAACATCCAGCCAGTACCCCTATACAAACATTCAGCCAGCTCCCCTATACAAACATCCAGCTAGCTCCACTATACAAACATCCAGCCAGCTCCCCTATACAAACATCCAGCCAGCTCCACTATACAAACATCCAGCCAGCTCCCCTATACAAACATTCAGCCAGCTCTACTATACAAACATCCAGCCAGCTCCCCTATACAAACATCCAGCCAGCTCCCCTATACAAACATCCAGCCAGCTCCCCTATACAAACATCCAGCCAGCTCCACTATACAAACATCCAGCTAGCTCCCTTATACAAACATCCAGCCAGCTCCCCTATACAAACATCCCGCCAGCTCCACTATACAAACATCCAGCTAGCTCCCTTATACAAACATCCAGCCAGCTCCCCTATACAAACATCCAGCCAGCTCCCCTATACAAACATCCAGCAAGCTCCCCCATTCAAACATGCAGCCAGCTCCCCTATATAAACATCCAGTCAGCTCCCTCATACAAACATCCAGCCTGCTCCTCTATACAAACATCCAGCCAGCTCCCCCATTCAAACATGCAGCCAGCTCCCCTATACAAACATGCAGCCAGCTCTCCCATACAAACATGAAGCCAGCTCCCCCATACAAACATGCAGCCAGCTCCCCCATTCACACATGCAGCCAGCTCCCCTATACAAACATCCAGCCAGCTCCTCTATACAAACATGCAACCAGCTTCCCCATACACACATGCAGCCAGCTCCCACATACAAACATCCAGCCAGCTCCCCCATACAAACATGCAGCCAGCTCCCCCATACAAACATCCAGCCAGCTTCCCCATATAAACATCCAGCCAGCTCCCCCATTCAAACATCCAGCCAGCTCCCCCATTCAAACATGCAGCCAGCTCCCCCATACAAACATCCTGCCAGCTCCCCTATACAAACATGCAGCCAGCTCCCCCATACAAACATGCAGCCAGCTCCCCCATACAAACATCCAGCCAGCTCCCCCATACAAACATGTAGCCAGCTCCCCCATACAAACATGCAGCCATCTCCCCCATTCAAACATCCAGCCAGCTCCCCCATTCAAACATCCAGCCAGCTCCCCCATTCAAACATCCAGCCAGCTCCCCCATTCAAACAGCCAGCCAGCTCCCCCATATAAACATCCAGTCTGCTCCCCCATTCAAACATCCAGCCAGCTCCCCCATATAAACATCCAGCCAGCTCCCCCATTCAAACATGCAACCAGCTCCCCCATACAAACATCCAGCCAGCTCCCCCATTCAAACATCCAGCCAGCTCCCCCATTAAAACATCCAGCCAGCTCCACCATTCAAACATCCAGTCAGCTCCCCCATTCAAACATCCAGCCAGATCCCCCATATAAACATCCAGTCAGCTCCCCCATTCAAACATCCAGCCAGCTCCCCCATACAAACATCCAGTCAGCTCCCCCATATAAACATCCAGCCAGCTCCGCCATTCAAACATCCAGCCAGCTCACCCATTCAAACATCTAGCCAGCTCCCCCATTCAAACATCCAGCCAGCTCCCCCATTCAAACATCCAGCCAGCTCCCCCATTCAAACATCCAGCCAGCTCCCCCATTCAAACATCCAACCAGCTCCCCCATACAAACATCCAGCCAGCTCCTTCATTCAAACATCCAGCCAGCTCCCCCATTCAAACATCCAGCCATTTCCCCCATTCAAACATCCAGTCAGCTCCCCATTCAAACATCCAGCCAGCTCCCCCATATAAACATCCAGTCAGCTCCCCCATTCAAACATCCAGCCAGCTCCCCCATACAAACATCCAGCCAGCTCCCCCATATAAACATCCAGCCAGCTCCCCCATTCAAACATCCAGCCAGCTCCCCCATTCAAACATCCAGCCAGCTCCCCCATTCAAACATCCAGTCAGCTCCCCCATTCAAACATCCAGCCAGCTCCCCCATATAAACATCCAGTCAGCTCCCCCATTCAAACATCCAACCAGCTCCCCCATACAAACATCCAGCCAGCTCCCCCATTCAAACATCCAGCCAGCTCCCCCATTCAAACATCCAGCCAGCTCCCCCATTCAAACATCCAGCCAGCTCCCCCATTCAAACATCCAGCCAGCTCCCCCATTCAAACATCCAGTCAGCTCCCCCATTCAAACATCCAGCCAGCTCCCCCATAAAAACATCCAGTCAGCTCCCCCATTCAAACATCCAGCCAGCTCCCCCATACAAACATCCAGCCAGCTCCCCCATATAAACATCCAGCCAGCTCCCCCATTCAAACATCCAGCCAGCTCCCCCATTCAAACATCCAACCAGCTCCCCCATTCAAACATCCAACCAGCTCCCCCATACAAACATCCAACCAGCTCCCCCATACAAACATCCAGCCAGCTCCCCCATTCAAACATCCAGCCAGCTCCCCCATTCAAACATCCAGCCAGCTCCCCCATTCAAACATCCAGTCAGCTCCCCCATTCAAACATCCAGCCAGCTCCCCCATATAAACATCCAGCCAGCTCCCCCATTCAAACATCCAGCCAGCTCCCCCATACAAACATCCAGCAACCTCCCCCATATAAACATCCAGCCAGCTCCCCCATTCAAACATCCAGCCAGCTACCCCATTCAAACATCCAGCCAGCTCCCCCATTCAAACATCCAGCCAGCTCCCCCATTCAAATATCCAGCCAGCTCCCCCATTCAAACATCCAGCCAGCTCCCCCATTCAAACATCCAGCCAGCTCCCCCATTCAGACATCCAGCCAGCTCCCCCATTCAAACATCCAGCCAGCTCCCACATTCAAACATCTAGTCAGCTCCCCTATTCAAACATCCAGCCAGCTCCCCCATATAAACATCCAGTCAGCTCCCCCATTCAAACATCCAGCCAGCTCCCCCATTCAAAGATCCAGCCAGCTCCCCCATTTAAACATCCAGCCAGCTCCCCCATACAAACATCCAGCCAGCTCCCCCATACAAACATCCAGCCAGCTCCCCCATTCAAACATCCAGCCAGCTCCCCCATACAAACATCCAGCCAGCTCCCCCATACAAACATCCAGCCAGCTCCCCCATACAAACATCCAGCCAGCTCCCCCAAACAAACATCCAGCCAGCTCCCCCATTCAAACATCCAGCCAGCTCCCCCATTCAAACATCCAGCCAGCTCCCCCATATAAACATCCAGTCAGCTCCCCCATTCAAACATCCAGCCAGCTCCCCCATATAAACATCCAGCCAGCTCCCCCATTCAAACATGCAGCCAGCTCCCCTATATAAACATCCAGCCAGCTCCCCCATACAAACATGCAGCCAGCTCGCCAGTACAAACATGCAACCAGCTCCCCCATACAAACATCCAGCCAGCTCCCCCATTCAAACATCCAGCCAGCTCCCCCATTAAAACATCTAGCCAGCTCCCCCATTCAAACATCCAGCCAGCTCCCCCATTCAAACATCCAGCCAGCTCCCCCATTCAAACATCCAGCCAGCCCCCATTCAAACATCCAACCAGCTCCCCCATACAAACATCCAGCCAGCTCCTTCATTCAAACATCCAGCCAGCTCCCCCATTCAAACATCCAGCCATTTCCCCCATTCAAACATCCAGTCAGCTCCCCCATTCAAACATCCAGCCAGCTCCCCCATATAAACATCCAGTCAGCTCCCCCATTCAAACATCCAGCCAGCTCCCCCATACAAACATTCAGCCAGCTCCCCCATATAAACATCCAGCCAGCTCCCCCATTCAAACATCCAGCCAGCTCCCCCATTCAAACATCCAGCCATTTCCCCTATAATAACATCCAGCCAGCTCCCCCATATATACATGTAGCCAGCTCCCCCATACACACATGCAGCCAGCTCCCACATACAAACATCCAGCCAACTCCCCCATACAAACATGCAGCCAGCTCCCCCATACACACATGCAGCCAGCTCCCCCATACAAACATCCAGCCAGCTGCCCCATACAAACATGTAGCCAGCTCCCCCATACAAACATGCAGCCATCTCCCCCATTCAAACATCCAGCCAGCTCCCCCATATAAACATCCAGCCAGCTCCCCCATATAAACATCCAACCAGCTCCCCCATTCAAACATCCAGCCAGCTCCCCCATACAAACATCCTGCCAGCTCCCCTATACAAACATGCAGCCAGCTCCCCCATACAAACATGCAGCCAGCTCCCCCATACAAACATGCAGCCAGCTCCCCCATACAAACATCCAGCCAGCTCCCCCATACAAACATGTAGCCAGCTACCCCATACAAACATGCAGCCATCTCCCCCATTCAAACATCCAGCCATCTCCTCCATTCAAACATCCAGCCAGCTCCCCCATTCAAACATCCAGCCAGCTCCCCCATTCAAATATCCAGCCAGCTCCCCCATATAAATATCCAGTCAGCTCCCCCATTCAAACATCCAGCCAGCTCCCCCATATAAACATCCAGCCAGCTCCCCCATTCAAACATGCAGCCAGCTCCCCTATATAAACATCCAGCCAGCTCCCCCATACAAACATGCAGCCAGTTCCCCCATACAAACATCCTGCCAGCTCCCCTGTACAAACATGCAGCCAGCTCCCCCATACAAACATCCAGCCAGCTCCCCCATACAAACATCCAGCCAGCTCAACCATGCAAACATCCAGCCAGCTCCCCCATACAAACATCCAGCCAGCTCCCCCATACAAACATCCAGCATCTCCCCCATACAACCATGCAGCCATCTCCCCCATGCAAACATGCAGCCAGCTCCCCCATACAAACATGCAGCCAGCTCCCCATACAAACATGCAGCCAGCTCCCCTATATTAACATCCAGCCAGCTCCCCTATACAAACATCCAGCCAGCTCCACTATACAAACATCCAGCCAGCTCCCCTATACAAACATCCAGCAAGCTCCCCTATACAAACATCCAGCCAGTACCCCTATACAAACATTCAGCCAGCTCCCCTATACAAACATCCAGCCAGCTCCACTATACAAACATCCAGCCAGCTCCCCTATACAAACATCCAGCCAGCTCCCCTATACAAACATCCAGCCAACTCCACTATACAAACATCCAGCCAGCTCCCCTATACAAACATTCAGCCAGCTCCACTATACAAACATCCAGCCAGCTCCCCTATACAAACATCCAGCCAGCTCCCCTATACAAACATCCAGCCAGCTCCCCTATACAAACATTCAGCAGCTCCACTATACAAACATCCAGCTAGCTCCCTTATACAAACATCCAGCTAGCTCCCTTATACAAACATCCAGCCAGCTCCCCCATACAAACATCCAGCCAGCTCCCCCATTCAAACATCCAGCCAGCTCCCCCATTCAAACATCCAACCAGCTCCCCCATTCAAACATCCAACCAGCTCCCCCATACAAACATCCAGCCAGCTCCCCCATTCAAACATCCAGCCAGCTCCCCCATTCAAAGATCCAGCCAGCTCCCCCATTCAAACATCCAGTCAGCTCCCCCATTCAAACATCCAGCCAGCTCCCCCATATAAACATCCAGTCAGCTCCCCCATTCAAACATCCAGCCAGCTCCCCCATACAAACATCCAGCCAGCTCCCCCATATAAACATCCAGCCAGCTCCCCCATTCAAACATCCAGCCAGCTACCCCATTCAAACATCCAGCCAGCTCCCCCATTCAAACATCCAGCCAGCTCCCCCATTCAAATATCCAGCCAGCTCCCCCATTCAAACATCCAGCCAGCTCCGTCATTCAAACATCCAGCCAGCTCCCCCATTCAAACATCCAGCCAGCTCCCCCATTCAAACATCCAGCCAGCTCCCACATTCAAACATCTAGTCAGCTCCCCCATTCAAACATCCAGCCAGCTCCCCCATATAAACATCCAGTCAGCTCCCCCATTCAAACATCCAGCCAGCTCCCCCATTCAAAGATCCAGCCAGCTCCCCCATTCAAACATCCAGCCAGCTCCCCCATACAAACATCCAGCCAGCTCCCCCATACAAACATCCAGCCAGCTCCCCCATTCAAACATCCAGCCAGCTCCCCCATACAAACATCCAGCCAGCTCCCCCATACAAACATCCAGCCAGCTCCCCCATACAAACATCTAGCCAGCTCCCCCATACAAACATCCAGCCAGCTCCCCCATTCAAACATCCAGCCAGCTCCCCCATTCAAACATCCAGCCAGCTCCCCCATATAAACATCCAGTCAGCTCCCCCATTCAAACATCCAGCCAGCTCCCCCATATAAACATCCAGCCAGCTCCCCCATTCAAACATGCAGCCAGCTCCCCTATATAATCATCCAGCCAGCTCCCCCATACAAACATGCAGCCAGCTCCCCAGTACAAACATGCAACCAGCTCCCCCATACAAACATCCAGCCAGCTCCCCCATTCAAACATCCAGCCAGCTCCCCCACTAAAACATCTAGCCAGCTTCCCCATTCAAACATCCAGCCAGCTCCCCCATTCAAACACCCAGCCAGCTCCCCCATTCAAACATCCAGCCAGCCCCCCCATTCAAACATCCAACCAGCTCCCCCATATAAACATCCAGCCAGCTCCTTCATTCAAACATCCAGCCAGCTCCCCCATTCAAACATCCAGCCATTTCCCCCATTCAAACATCCGATCAGCTCCCCCATTCAAACATCCAGCCAGCTCCCCCATATAAACATCCAGTCAGCTCCCCCATTCAAACATCCAGCCAGCTCCCCCATACAAACATTCAGCCAGCTCCCCCATATAAACATCCAGCCAGCTCCCCCATTCAAACATCCAGCCAGCTCCCCCATTCAAACATCCAGCCAGCTCCCCCATTCAAACATCCAGTCAGCTCCCCCATTCAAACATCCAGCCAGCTCCCCCATATAAATACCAGTCAGCTCCCCCATTCAAACATCCAGTCAGCTCCCCCATTCAAACATCCAGCCAGCTCCCCCATTCAAACATCCAGCCAGCTCCCCCATTCAAACATCCAGCCAGCTCCCCCATTCAAACATCCAGCCAGCTCCCCCATTCAAACATCCAGCCAGCTCCCCCATTCAAACATCCAGTCAGCTCCCCCATTCAAACATCCAGCCAGCTCCCCCATATAAACATCCAGTAAGCTCCCCATTCAAACATCCAGCCAGCTCCCCCATACAAACATCCAGCCAGCTCCCCCATATAAACATCCAGCCAGCTCCCCCATTCAAACATCCAGCCAGCTCCCCCATTCAAACATCCAGCCAGCTCCCCCATTCAAATATTCCAGCCAGCTCCCCCATTCAAATATCCAGCCAGCTCCCCCATTCAAACATCCAGCCAGCTCCCCCATTCAAACATCCAGCCAGCTCCCCCATTCAAACATCCAGCCAGCTCCCACATTCAAACATCTAGTCAGCTCCCCCATTCAAACATCCAGCCAGCTCCCCCATATAAACATCCAGTCAGCTCCCCCATTCAAACATCCAGCCAGCTCCCCCATTTAAACATCCAGCCAGCTCCCCCATTCAAACATCCAGCCAGCTCCCCCATACAAACATCCAGCCAGCTCATCCATACAAACATCCAGCCAGCTCCCCCATTCAAACATCCAGCCAGCTCCCCCATACAAACATCCAGCCAGCTCCCCCATACAAACATCCAGCCAGCTCCCCCCTACAAACATCCAGCCAGCTCCCCCATACAAACATCCAGCCAGCTCCCCCATACAAACATCCAGCCAGCTCCCCCATACAAACATCCAGCCAGCTCCCCCATTCAAACATCCAGCCAGCTCCCCCATTTAAACATCCAGCCAGCTCCCCCATACAAACATCCAACCAGCTCACCCATTCAAACATCCAGCCAGCTCCCCCATACAAACATCCAGCCAGCTCCCCCATTCAAACATCCAGCCAGCTCCCCCATATAAACATCCAGCCAGCTCCCCCATACAAACATCCAGCCAACTCCCCCATTCAAACATCCAACCAGCTCCCCCATTCAAACATCCAGCCAGCTCCCCCATTCAAACATCCAACCAGCTCCCCCATTCAAACATCCAGCCAGCTCCCCCATACAAACATGCAGCCAGCTCCCCCATTCACACATGCAGCCAGCTCCCCTATACAAACATTTAGCCAGCTCCTCTATACAAACATGCAACCAGCTCCCCTATACACACATGCAGCCAGCTCCCACATACAAACATCCAGCCAGCTCCCCCATACAAACATGCAGCGAGCTCCCCCATACACACATGCAGCCAGCTCCCCCATACAAACATCCAGCCAGCTCCCCCATACAAACATCCAGCCAGCTGCCCCATACAAACATGTAGCCAGCTCCCCCATACAAACATGCAGCCATCTCCCCCATTCAAACATCCAGCCAGCTCCCCCATATAAACATCCAGCCAGCTCCCCCATATAAACATCCAACCAGCTCCCCCATTCAAACATCCAGCCAGCTCCCCCATTCAAACATCCAGCCAGCTCCCCCATACAAACATCCTGCCAGCTCCTTTATACAAACATGCAGCCAGCTCCCCCATACAAACATGCAGCCAGCTCCCCCATACAAACATGCAGCCAGCTCCCCCATACAAACATCCAGCCAGCTCCCCCATACAAACATGTAGCCAGCTCCCCCATACAAACATGCAGCCATCTCCCCCATTCAAACATCCAGACAGCTCCCCCATTCAAACATCCAGCCAGCTCCCCCATTCAAACATCCAGCCAGCTCCCCCATTCAAACATCCAGCCAGCTCCCCCATTCAAACATCCAGTCAGCTCCCCCATTCAAACATCCAGCCAGCTCCCCCATATAAACATCCAGTCAGCTCCCCCATTCAAACATCCAGCCAGCTCCCCCATTCAAACATCCAGCCAGCTCCCCCATTCAAACATCCAGCCAGCTCCCCCATTCAAACATCCAGCCAGCTCCCCCATTCAAACATCCAGCCAGCTCCCCCATTCAAACATCCAGCCAGCTCCCCCATTCAAACATCCTGTCAGCTCCCCCATTCAAACATCCAGCCAGCTCCCCCATATAAACATCCAGTCAGCTCCCCATTCAAACATCCAGCCAGCTCCCCCATACAAACATCCAGCCAGCTCCCCCATATAAACATCCAGCCAGCTCCCCCATTCAAACATCCAGCCAGCTCCCCCATTCAAACATCCAGCCAGCTCCCCCATTCAAACATCCAGCCAGCTCCCCCATTCAAATATCCAGCCAGCTCCCCCATTCAAACATCCAGCCAGCTCCCCCATTCAAACAACCAGCCAGCTCCCCCATTCAAACATCCAGCCAGCTCCCACATTCAAACATCTAGTCAGCTCCCCCATTCAAACATCCAGCCAGCTCCCCCATATAAACATCCAGTCAGCTCCCCCATTCAAACATCCAGCCAGCTCCCCCATTCAAAGATCCAGCCAGCTCCCCCATTCAAACATCCAGCCAGCTCCCCCATACAAACATCCAGCCAGCTCCCCCATACAAACATCCTGCCAGCTCCCCCATTCAAACATCCAGCCAGCTCCCCCATACAAACATCCAGCCAGCTCCCCCATACAAACATCCAGCCAGCTCCCCCCTACAAACATCCAGCCAGCTCCCCCATACAAACATCAAGCCAGCTCCCCCATACAAACATCCAGCCAGCTCCCCCATACAAACATCCAGCCAGCTCCCCCATTCAAACATCCAGCCAGCTCCCCCATTCAAACATCCAGCCAGCTCCCCCATACAAACATCCAGCCAGCTCCCCCATTCAAACATCCAGCCAGCTCCCCCATACAAACATCCAGCCAGCTCCCCCATTCAAACATCCAGCCAGCTCCCCCATATAAACATCCAGCCAGCTCCCCCATACAAACATCCAGCCAACTCCCCCATTCAAACATCCAACCAGCTCCCCCATTCAAACATCCAGCCAGCTCCCCCATTCAAACATCCAACCAGCTCCCCCATTCAAACATCCAGCCAGCTCCCCCATACAAACATGCAGCCAGCTCCCCCATTCACACATGCAGCCAGCTCCCCTATACAAACATCCAGCCAGCTCCTCTATACAAACATGCAACCAGCTCCCCCATACACACATGCATCCAGCTCCCACATACAAACATCCAGCCAGCTCCCCCATACAAACATGCAGCCAGCTCCCCCATACACACATGCAGCCAGCTCCCCCATACAAACATCCAGCCAGCTGCCCCATACAAACATGTAGCCAGCTCCCCCATACAAACATGCAGCCATCTCCCCCATTCAAACATCCAGCCAGCTCCCCCATATAAACATCCAGCCAGCTCCCCCATATAAACATCCAACCAGCTCCCCCATTCAAACATCCAGCCAGCTCCCCCATTCAAACATCCAGCCAGCTCCCCTATACAAACATGCAGCCAGCTCCCCCATTCAAACATGCAGCCAGCTCCCCCATACAAACATGCAGCCAGCTCCCCCATACAAACATCCAGCCAGCTCCCCCATACAAACATGTAGCCAGCTCCCCCATACAAACATGCAGCCATCTCCCCCATTCAAACATCCAGCCAGCTCCCCCATTCAAACATCCAGCCAGCTCCCCCATTCAAACATCCAGCCAGCTCCCCCATTCAAATATCCAGCCAGCTCCCCCATATAAATATCCAGTCAGCTCCCCCATTCAAACATCCAGCCAGCTCCCCCATATAAACATCCAGCCAGCTCCCCCATTCAAACATGCAGCCAGCTCCCCTATATAAACATCCAGCCAGCTCCCCCATACAAACATGCAGCCAGTTCCCCCATACAAACATCCTGCCAGCTCCCCTGTACAAACATGCAGCCAGCTCCCCCATACAAACATCCAGCCAGCTCCCCCATACAAACATCCAGCCAGCTCAACCATGCAAACATCCAGCCAGCTCCCCCATACAAACATCCAGCCAGCTCCCCCATACAAACATCCAGCCAGCTCCCCCATACAACCATGCAGCCATCTCCCCCATGCAAACATGCAGCCAGCTCCCCCATACAAACATCCAGCCAGCTCCCCTATACAAACATCCAGCCAGCTCCCCTATACAAACATCCAGCCAGCTCCCCCATTCAAACATGCAGCCAGCTCCCCTATATAAACATCCAGTCAGCTCCCCCATACAAACATCCAGCCAGCTCCCCTATACAAACATCCAGCCAGTTCCCCTATACAAACATCCAGCCAGCTCCCCTATACAAACATTCAGCCAGCTCCCCTATATAAACATCCAGCCAGCTCCCCCATTCAAACATGCAGCCAGCTCCCCTATACAAACATCTAGCCAGCTCCCCCATACACACATGCAGCCAGCTCTCCCATACAAACATGAAGCCAGCTCCCCCATTCAAACATGCAGCCAGCTCCCCCATTCACACATGCAGCCAGCTCCCCTATACAAACATCCAGCCAGCTCCTCTATACAAACATGCAACCAGCTCCCCCATACACACATGCAGCCAGCTCCCCCATTCACACATGCAGCCAGCTCCCCTATACAAACATCCAGCCAGCTCCTCTATACAAACATGCAACCAGCTCCCCCATACACACATGCAGCCAGCTCCCACATACAAACATCCAGCCAGCTCCCCCATTCAAACATCCAGCCAGCTCCCCCATTAAAACATCCAGCCAGCTCCCCCATACAAACATCCAGCCAGCTCCCCCATTCTAACATCCAGCCAGCTCCCCCATTCAAACATCCAGCCAGCTCCCCCATTAAAACATCCAGCCAGCTCCCCCATACAAACATCCAGCCAGCTCCCCCATTCAAACATGCAGCCAGCTCCCCCATACAAACATCCAGCCAGCTCCCCCATTAAAACATCCAGCCAGCTCCCCCATTCAAACATCCAGCCAGCTCCCCCATACAAACATCCAGCCAGCTCCCCCATTCAAACATGCAGCCAGCTCCCCCATACAAACATCCAGCCAGCTCCCCCATACAAACATCCAGCCAGCTCCCCCATACAAACATCCAGCCAGCTCCCCCATACAAACATGCAGCCAGCTCCCCCATACAAACATCCAGCCAGTTCCCCCATTCAAACATCCAGCCAGCTCCCCCATACAAACATCCAGCCAGCTCCCCCATACAAACATCCAGCCAGCTCCCCCATTCAAACATCCAGCCAGCTCCCCCATTCAAACATCCAGCCAGCTCCCCCATTCAAACATCCAGCCAGCTCCCCCATACAAACATCCAGCCAGCTCCCCCATTCAAACATCCAGCCAGCTCCCCCATACAAACATCCAGCCAGCTCCCCCATTCAAACATCCAGCCAGCTCCCCCATACAAACATCCAGCCAGCTCCCCCATTCAAACATCCAGCCAGCTCCCCCATACAAACATCCAGCCAGCTCCCCCATACAAACATCCAGCCAGCTCCCCCATACAAACATCCAGCCAGTAGAATGTGTCCTGCCAGCTCCCCCATTCAAACATCCAGCCAGCTCCCCCATACAAACATCCAGCCAGCTCCCCCATACAAACATCCAGCCAGCTCCCCCATTCAAACATCCAGCCAGCTCCCCCATACAAACATCCAGCCAGTAGAATATGTCCTACCAGCTCCCCCATTCAAACATCCAGCCAGTAGAATATGTCCTACCAGCTCCCCCATTCAAACATCCAGCCAGCTCCCCCATTCAAACATCCAGCCAGTAGAATATGTCCTACCAGCTCCCCCATTCAAACATCCAGCCAGCTCCCCCATACAAACATCCAGCCAGTAGAATGTGTCCTACCAGCTCCCCCATACAAACATCCAGCCAGTAGAATGTGTCCTACTAGCTCCCCCATTCAAACATCCAGCCAGTAGAATGTGTCCTACCAGCTCCCCCATTCAAACATCCAGCCAGTAGAATGTGTCCTACCAGCTCCCCCATTCAAACATCCAGCCAGTAGAATGTGTCCTACCAGCTCCCCCATTCAAACATCCAGCCAGTAGAATGTGTCCTACCAGCTCCCCCATTCAAACATCCAGCCAGTAGAATGTGTCCTACCAGCTCCCCCATTCAAACATGCAGCCAGCTCCCCCATTCAAACATCCAGCCAGCTCCCCCATACAAACATCCAGCCAGTAGAATGTGTCCTACCAGCTCCCCCATACAAACATCCAGCCAGTAGAATATGTCCTACCAGCTCCCCCATACAAACATCCAGCCAGTAGAATGTGTCCTACCAGCTCCCCCATTCAAACATCCAGCCAGTAGAATGTGTCCTACCAGCTCCCCCATTCAAACATCCAGCCAGTAGAATGTGTCCTACCAGCTCCCCCATTCAAACATCCAGCCAGTAGAATGTGTCCTACCAGCTCCCCCATTCAAACATCCAGCCAGTAGAATGTGTCCTACCAGCTCCCCCATTCAAACATCCAGCCAGTAGAATGTGTCCTACCAGCTCCCCCATTCAAACATGCAGCCAGCTCCCCCATTCAAACATCCAGCCAGCTCCCCCATACAAACATCCAGCCAGTAGAATGTGTCCTACCAGCTCCCCCATACAAACATCCAGCCAGTAGAATATGTCCTACCAGCTCCCCCATACAAACATCCAGCCAGTAGAATGTGTCCTACCAGCTCCCCCATACAAACATCCAGCCAGTAGAATGTGTCCTGCCAGCTCCCCCATTCAAACATCCAGCCAGCTCCCCCATACAAACATCCAGCCAGCTCCCCCATACAAACATCCAGCCAGCTCCCTCATTCAAACATCCAGCCAGCTCCCCCATACAAACATCCAGCCAGTAGAATATGTCCTACCAGCTCCCCCATTCAAATATCCAGCCAGTAGAATATGTCCTACCAGCTCCCCCATTCAAACATCCAGCCAGCTCCCCCATTCAAACATCCAGCCAGTAGAATATGTCCTACCAGCTCCCCCATTCAAACATCCAGCCAGCTCCCCCATACAAACATCCAGCCAGTAGAATGTGTCCTACCAGCTCCCCCATACAAACATCCAGCCAGTAGAATGTGTCCTACTAGCTCCCCCATTCAAACATCCAGCCAGTAGAATGTGTCCTACCAGCTCCCCCATTCAAACATCCAGCCAGTAGAATGTGTCCTACCAGCTCCCCCATTCAAACATCCAGCCAGTAGAATGTGTCCTACCAGCTCCCCCATTCAAACATCCAGCCAGTAGAATGTGTCCTACCAGCTCCCCCATTCAAACATCCAGCCAGTAGAATGTGTCCTACCAGCTCCCCCATTCAAACATGCAGCCAGCTCCCCCATTCAAACATCCAGCCAGCTCCCCCATACAAACATCCAGCCAGTAGAATGTGTCCTACCAGCTCCCCCATTCAAACATGCAGCCAGCTCCACTATACAAACATCCAGCCAGCTCCCCTATACAAACATCCAGCCAGCTCCCCTATACAAACATCCAGCCAGTACCCCTATACAAACATTCAGCCAGCTCCCCTATACAAACATCCAGCCAGCTCCACTATACAAACATCCAGCCAGCTCCCCTATACAAACATCCAGCCAGCTCCCCTATACAAACATCCAGCCAGCTCCACTATACAAACATCCAGCCAGCTCCCCTATACAAACATTCAGCCAGCTCCACTATACAAACATCCAGCCAGCTCCCCTATACAAACATCCAGCCAGCTCCCCTATACAAACATCCAGCCAGCTCCCCTATACAAACATCCAGCAGCTCCACTATACAAACATCCAGCTAGCTCCCTTATACAAACATCCAGCCAGCTCCCCTATACAAACATCCAGCCAGCTCCCCTATACAAACATCCAGCCAGCTCCCCCATTCAAACATGCAGCCAGCTCCCCTATATAAACATCCAGTCAGCTCCCCCATACAAACATCCAGCCAGCTCCCCTATACAAACATCCAGCCAGTTCCCCTATACAAACATCCAGCCAGCTCCCCTATACAAACATTCAGCCAGCTCCCCTATATAAACATCCAGCCAGCTCCCCCATTCAAACATGCAGCCAGCTCCCCTATACAAACATCCAGCCAGCTCCCCCATACACACATGCAGCCAGCTCTCCCATACAAACATGAAGCCAGCTCCCCCATTCAAACATGCAGCCAGCTCCCCCATTCACACATGCAGCCAGCTCCCCTATACAAACATCCAGCCAGCTCCTCTATACAAACATGCAACCAGCTCCCCCATACACACATGCAGCCAGCTCCCACATACAAACATCCAGCCAGCTCCCCCATTCAAACATCCAGCCAGCTCCCCCATACAAACATCCAGCCAGCTCCCACATACAAACATCCAGCCAGCTCCCCCATACAAACATGCATCCAGCTTCCCTAAATAAACATGCAGCCAGCTCCCCCATACAAACATGCAGCCAGCTCCCCTAAACAAACAACCAACCAGCTCCCCCATACAAACATCCAGCCAGCTCGCCCATTCAAACATCCAGCCAGCTCCCCCATACAAACATCCAGCCAGCTCCCCCATTCAAACATCCAGCCAGCTCCCCCATTCAAACATCCAGCCAGCTCCCCCATTAAGACATCCAGCCAGCTCCCCCATACAAACATCCAGCCAGCTCCCCCATTCAAACATCCAGCCAGCTCCCCCATTCAAATATCCAGCCAGCTCCCCCATACAAACATCCAGCCAGCTCCCCCATTCTAACATCCAGCCAGCTCCCCCATTCAAACATCCAGCCAGCTCCCCCATTAAAACATCCAGCCAGCTCCCCCATACAAACATCCAGCCAGCTCCCCCATTCAAACATGCAGCCAGCTCCCCCATACAAACATCCAGCCAGCTCCCCCATTAAAACATCCAGCCAGCTCCCCCATTCAAACATCCAGCCAGCTCCCCCATACAAACATCCAGCCAGCTCCCCCATTCAAACATGCAGCCAGCTCCCCCATACAAACATCCAGCCAGCTCCCCCATACAAACATCCAGCCAGCTCCCCCATACAAACATCCAGCCAGCTCCCCCATACAAACATGCAGCCAGCTCCCCCATACAAACATCCAGCCAGCTCCCCCATTCAAACATCCAGCCAGCTCCCCCATACAAACATCCAGCCAGCTCCCCCATACAAACATCCAGCCAGCTCCCCCATTCAAACATCCAGCCAGCTCCCCCATTCAAACATCCAGCCAGCTCCCCCATACAAACATCCAGCCAGCTCCCCCATTCAAACATCCAGCCAGCTCCCCCATACAAACATCCAGCCAGCTCCCCCATTCAAACATCCAGCCAGCTCCCCCATACAAACATCCAGCCAGCTCCCCCATTCAAACATCCAGCCAGCTCCCCCATACAAACATCCAGCCAGCTCCCCCATACAAACATCCAGCCAGCTCCCCCATACAAACATCCAGCCAGCTCCCCCATACAAACATCCAGCCAGTAGAATGTGTCCTGCCAGCTCCCCCATTCAAACATCCAGCCAGCTCCCCCATACAAACATCCAGCCAGTAGAATGTGTCCTGCCAGCTCCCCCATTCAAACATCCAGCCAGCTCCCCCATACAAACATCCAGCCAGCTCCCCCATACAAACATCCAGCCAGCTCCCCCATTCAAACATCCAGCCAGCTCCCCCATACAAACATCCAGCCAGTAGAATATGTCCTACCAGCTCCCCCATTCAAACATCCAGCCAGTAGAATATGTCCTACCAGCTCCCCCATTCAAACATCCAGCCAGCTCCCCCATTCAAACATCCAGCCAGTAGAATATGTCCTACCAGCTCCCCCATTCAAACATCCAGCCAGCTCCCCCATACAAACATCCAGCCAGTAGAATGTGTCCTACCAGCTCCCCCATACAAACATCCAGCCAGTAGAATGTGTCCTACTAGCTCCCCCATTCAAACATCCAGCCAGTAGAATGTGTCCTACCAGCTCCCCCATTCAAACATCCAGCCAGTAGAATGTGTCCTACCAGCTCCCCCATTCAAACATCCAGCCAGTAGAATGTGTCCTACCAGCTCCCCCATTCAAACATCCAGCCAGTAGAATGTGTCCTACCAGCTCCCCCATTCAAACATCCAGCCAGTAGAATGTGTCCTACCAGCTCCCCCATTCAAACATGCAGCCAGCTCCCCCATTCAAACATCCAGCCAGCTCCCCCATACAAACATCCAGCCAGTAGAATGTGTCCTACCAGCTCCCCCATACAAACATCCAGCCAGTAGAATATGTCCTACCAGCTCCCCCATACAAACATCCAGCCAGTAGAATGTGTCCTACCAGCTCCCCCATACAAACATCCAGCCAGTAGAATGTGTCCTACCAGCTCCCCCATTCAAACATCCAGCCAGTAGAATGTGTCCTGCCAGCTCCCCCATTCAAACATCCAGCCAGTAGAATGTGTCCTACCAGCTCCCCCATTCAAACATCCAGCCAGTAGAATGTGTCCTACCAGCTCCCCCATTCAAACATCCAGCCAGTAGAATGTGTCCTACCAGCTCCCCCATTCAAACATCCAGCCAGTAGAATGTGTCCTACCAGCTCCCCCATTCAAACATCCAGCCAGTAGAATGTGTCCTACCAGCTCCCCCATTCAAACATCCAGCCAGTAGAATGTGTCCTACCAGCTCCCCCATTCAAACATCCAGCCAGTAGAATGTGTCCTACCAGCTCCCCCATTCAAACATCCAGCCAGTAGAATGTGTCCTACCAGCTCCCCCATTCAAACATCCAGCCAGTAGAATGTGTCCTACCAGCTCCCCCATTCAAACATGCAGCCAGCTCCCCCATTCAAACATCCAGCCAGCTCCCCCATACAAACATCCAGCCAGTAGAATGTGTCCTACCAGCTCCCCCATACAAACATCCAGCCAGTAGAATATGTCCTACCAGCTCCCCCATACAAACATCCAGCCAGTAGAATGTGTCCTACCAGCTCCCCCATACAAACATCCAGCCAGTAGAATGTGTCCTGCCAGCTCCCCCATTCAAACATCCAGCCAGCTCCCCCATACAAACATCCAGCCAGCTCCCCCATACAAACATCCAGCCAGCTCCCCCATTCAAACATCCAGCCAGCTCCCCCATACAAACATCCAGCCAGTAGAATATGTCCTACCAGCTCCCCCATTCAAACATCCAGCCAGTAGAATGTGTCCTACCAGCTCCCCCATTCAAACATCCAGCCAGTAGAATGTGTCCTACCAGCTCCCCCATTCAAACATCCAGCCAGTAGAATGTGTCCTACCAGCTCCCCCATTCAAACATCCAGCCAGTAGAATGTGTCCTACCAGCTCCCCCATTCAAACATCCAGCCAGTAGAATGTGTCCTACCAGCTCCCCCATTCAAACATCCAGCCAGTAGAATGTGTCCTACCAGCTCCCCCATTCAAACATCCAGCCAGTAGAATGTGTCCTACCAGCTCCCCCATTCAAACATGCAGCCAGCTCCCCCATTCAAACATCCAGCCAGCTCCCCCATACAAACATCCAGCCAGTAGAATGTGTCCTACCAGCTCCCCCATACAAACATCCAGCCAGTAGAATATGTCCTACCAGCTCCCCCATACAAACATCCAGCCAGTAGAATGTGTCCTACCAGCTCCCCCATACAAACATCCAGCCAGTAGAATGTGTCCTGCCAGCTCCCCCATTCAAACATCCAGCCAGCTCCCCCATACAAACATCCAGCCAGCTCCCCCATACAAACATCCAGCCAGCTCCCCCATTCAAACATCCAGCCAGCTCCCCCATACAAACATCCAGCCAGTAGAATATGTCCTACCAGCTCCCCCATTCAAACATCCAGCCAGTAGAATATGTCCTACCAGCTCCCCCATTCAAACATCCAGCCAGCTCCCCCATTCAAACATCCAGCCAGTAGAATATGTCCTACCAGCTCCCCCATTCAAACATCCAGCCAGCTCCCCCATACAAACATCCAGCCAGTAGAATGTGTCCTACCAGCTCCCCCATTCAAACATCCAGCCAGTAGAATGTGTCCTACCAGCTCCCCCATTCAAACATCCAGACAGTAGAATGTGTCCTACCAGCTCCCCCATTCAAACATCCAGCCAGTAGAATGTGTCCTACCAGCTCCCCCATTCAAACATCCAGCCAGTAGAATGTGTCCTACCAGCTCCCCCATTCAAACATCCAGCCAGTAGAATGTGTCCTACCAGCTCCCCCATTCAAACATGCAGCCAGCTCCCCCATTCAAACATCCAGCCAGCTCCCCCATACAAACATCCAGCCAGTAGAATGTGTCCTACCAGCTCCCCCATACAAACATCCAGCCAGTAGAATATGTCCTACCAGCTCCCCCATACAAACATCCAGCCAGTAGAATGTGTCCTACCAGCTCCCCCATACAAACATCCAGCCAGTAGAATGTGTCCTACCAGCTCCCCCATTCAAACATCCAGCCAGTAGAATGTGTCCTACCAGCTCCCCCATTCAAACATCCAGCCAGTAGAATGTGTCCTACCAGCTCCCCCATTCAAACATCCAGCCAGTAGAATGTGTCCTACCAGCTCCCCCATTCAAACATCCAGCCAGTAGAATGTGTCCTACCAGCTCCCCCATTCAAACATCCAGCCAGTAGAATGTGTCCTACCAGCTCCCCCATTCAAACATGCAGCCAGCTCCCCCATTCAAACATCCAGCCAGCTCCCCCATACAAACATCCAGCCAGTAGAATGTGTCCTACCAGCTCCCCCATACAAACATCCACCCAGTAGAATATGTCCTACCAGCTCCCCCATACAAACATCCAGCCAGTAGAATGTGTCCTACCAGCTCCCCCATACAAACATCCAGCCAGTAGAATGTGTCCTACCAGCAATCGTCCTAAAGGGACATCTGTACTTTTTGATTGAGTCATGGATGGTCATGTGACGTTTGAGCTTGTCCTTGCGGTTGAATGCAGCCTGGCAGATCTCGCATGCGAACGGAGTCTCTCCCGTGTGGATCAGGACATGAGACTTGAGGTAATGCTCTGTCTTAAACCGTTTCTTACACTGAGGGCACTCAAACTGACCTGAGACATAGACACGGACATTAGAGGGTTAGTATGGAACATGTCATGGCTAACTCTCCTTTTCCTGGTTAATGCATGCTCAGATAAGTGAGAAATGTGTCGGAGCTGATGACTGCTTGTATGCTGACTCGAGCAACAGTCATTCTGAAGTCAATGACCACAGAATTCCTAGCAGAGACAACTCTCGTTACAATTAAATGCTTCCTTGCAGGTGGGCTGGGGACAGCCAAGGGCTTAGGAAGCAGTTCAAACAAATATGACTGTACAAACTGCTTATATACACTGTGGGATAGTAGGAGAATTGAAAGTGGAGTGAGGGAGGAGGCAGGGAGTAGGCAAGGAGAGGAGCCAGGGAGGGAGGAGGCAGGGAGGGAAGGAGGAGGCAGGGAGGGAGGGAGGAGGGAAGGAGGAGGCAGGGAGGGAGGGAGGAGGGAGGGAGGAGGCAGGGAGTAGGCAAGGAGAGGAGGAGGCAGGGAGGGAGGGGGCAAAGAGGGAATGAGGAGGCAGGGAGGGAGGAGGCAGGGAGGGAGGAGGCAGGGAGTGAGGGAGGAGGCAGGGAGTAGGCAAGGAGAGGGAAGAGGCAGGGAGGGAGGGGGCAAAGAGGGAAGGAGGAGGCAGGGAGGGAGGAGGCAGGGAGTGAGGGAGGAGGCAGGGAGTAGGCAAGGAGAGGGAGGAGGCAGGGAGGGAGGGGGCAAAGAGGGAAGGAGGAGGCAGGGAGGGAGGAGGCAGGGAGGGAGGAGGCAGGGAGGGAGGAGGCAGGGAGTGAGGGAGGAGGCAGGGAGTGAGGGAGGAGGCAGGGAGTGAGGGAGGAGGCAGGGAGTAGGCAGGGAGGGAGGGGGCAAAGAGGGAAGGAGGAGGCAGGGAGGGAGGAGGCAGGGAGTCGGCAAGGAGAGGAGGAGGCAGGGAGGGAGGGGGCAAAGAGGGAAGGAGGAGGCAGGGAGGGAGGAGGCAGGGAGTGAGGGAGGAGGCAGGGAGTAGGCAAGGAGAGGGAGGAGGCAGGGAGGGAGGGGGCAAAGAGGGAAGGAGGAGGCAGGGAGGGAGGAGGCAGGGAGTGAGGGAGGAGGCAGGGAGTAGGCAAGGAGAGGGAGGAGGCAGGGAGGGAGGGGGCAAAGAGGGAAGGAGGAGGCAGGGAGGGAGGAGGCAGGGAGGGAGGAGGCAGGGAGGGAGGAGGCAGGGAGTGAGGGAGGAGGCAGGGAGTGAGGGAGGAGGCAGGGAGTGAGGGAGGAGGCAGGGAGTAGGCAGGGAGGGAGGGGGCAAAGAGGGAAGGAGGAGGCAGGGAGGGAGGAGGCAGGGAGTCGGCAAGGAGAGGAGGAGGCAGGGAGGGAGGGGGCAAAGAGGGAAGGAGGAGGCAGGGAGGGAGGAGCAGGGAGGGAGGAGGCAGGGAGGGAGGAGGCAGGGAGGGAGGAGGCAGGGAGTGAGGGAGGAGGCAGGGAGTAGGCAAGGAGAGGAGGCAGGGAGGGAGGGGGCAAAGAGGGAAGAAGGAGGCAGGGAGGGAGGAGGCAGGGAGTGAGGGAGGAGGCAGGGAGTAGGCAAGGAGAGGAGGAGGCAGGGAGGAGGCAGGGAGGGGGCAAGGAGGGAGGAGGCAGGGAGGGAGGGAGGAGGCAGGGAGGGAGGGAGGAGGCAAGGAGGAGGGAGGGAGGAGGCAAGGAGGAGGGAGGGAGGAGGCAAGGAGGAGGTAGGGAGGAGGCAAGGAGGAGGCAAGGAGGATTCAGGGAGTGAGGGAGGAGGCAGGGAGTGAGGGAGGAGGCAAGGAGGGAGGGAGGAGGCAGGGAGGGATGGAGGAGGCAGGGAGTGAGGGAGGAGTGATGGAGGAGGCAGGGAGGGATGGAGGAGGCAGGGAGAGAGGAGGCAGGGAGAGAGGAGGCAGGGAGAGAGGAGGCAGGGAAGGAGGGAGGGAAGGAGGGAGGAGGCAGAATCATCAAGATCAATGACTCTCACAACAGAACAGAAAGGTGTGTGGCACACTGGCGACGTATTGGGACATGACCTAAGATAAAGTATGCAGATGACGTACTGGGACATAACGACTGGACACCATGTATTTCACCTCTATCCCTGTGACATGAGTCCATTAACATGGAATGTGACATGAGCTCATAAACATGGAATGTGACATGACTTCGTTAATATGGAATGTGACATGAGCTCATAAACATGGAATGTGACATGAGCTCATTAACATGGAATGTGACATGATCCCATTAATATGGAATGTGACATGAGTTTCAGACATAAAGATACATTGTCCAGCCTTACCCACAGAAATGTTGTTTAGTCTCTTATACAGGGAATGTGACGTAACAATCATTTTCTCTGATATTTGATGTGCCTTATGTAGAAGTGTCACTCAATACTGGATGTTGAAATGTGTCAACGACATAATGAGACCCAACTCAGTTTCTTGATCGACCTAGCTCTAACATAAGATGATCTCTGTATGTAGCCTTTCATTGCACATGGGGTTCAGTGGTCTTGAGGTAATGTGTCCGCCTCGGGTGCCGGAGGTCGAGGGTTCAGATCACTGAGGAGGCTGGGATCTTCTGGTCAAAGTTTTCCTAATCTGGGTAGTGAGATCGAACTCCTGCGTTCAGTGTCTTAGCAGTTGGAACATGCCCAGACAAAATTCAAATGAACAATCTACCCAAGTTATTTCTACCTTTCCCCAGGTGGTTTGTTAAGAGCAGCTATAGATGGTGCCTAACTGGCTGTGGGTCTACTTAGCTCTAGTGTTTAGGTCAATTAAGATGGACTCCCACATCGGTTAAGCCACCTTCCAAGAAACTGGTTGTATACACTCTAGACTTCTAAACCAGTATAATGACGTTAAGTTAATATTCATCATGAAAATAGTCATAAAGGTCAAGAGAGACGAGAGATGGCTGCTCAAAGTAGTTAGCGGACTGACTGACCCTCGGATCCATGAATGGGCAGATGTCTGCGCAGGAAACGCTCACAAGTGAACTGTTTATGGCAGTGGGGGCACTTGTAGTCGTGGCTGGTTGTTGACATATGGTGTTCCAGAGCTTCCGGTGTGGTGTACTTGTTGCCACACTTGGTGCACTGGAAATGTCTGTGGACAACAGGAGATGTGAGGAGACAGGAGATGTGAGGAGACAGGAGATGTGAGGAGACAGGAGATGTGAGGAGACAGGAGATGTGAGGAGACAGGAGATGTGAGGAGACAGGAGATGTGAGGAGACAGGAGATGTGAGGAGACAGGAGATGTGAGGAGACAGGAGATGTGAGGAGACAGGAGATGTGAGGAGACAGGAGATGTGAGGAGACAGGAGATGTGAGGAGACAGGAGATGTGAGGAGACAGACAAGTGGACAGCCACACCAAACATCAAGATCAGGTCCAACAGACAGGTGGACAGCCACACCAAACATCAAGACCAGGTCCAACAGACAAGTGGACAGCCACACCAAACATCAAGACCAGGTCCAACAGACAAGTGGACAGCCACACCAAACATCAAGACCAGGTCCAACAGACAGGTGGACAGCCACACCAAACATCAAGATCAGGTCCAACAGACAGGTGGACAGCCACACCAAACATCAAGACCAGATCCAACAGACAGGTGGACAGCCACACCAAACATCAAGACCAGGTCCAACAGACAGGTGGACAGCCACACCAAACATCAAGATCAGGTCCAACAGACAAGTGGACAGCCACACCAAACATCAAGACCAGATCCAACAGACAGGTGGACAGCCACACCAAACATCAAGACCAGGTCCAACAGACAAGTGGACAGCCACACCAAACATCAAGATCAGGTCCAACAGACAAGTGGACAGCCACACCAAACATCAAGACCAGATCCAACAGACAGGTGGACAGCCACACCAAACATCAAGACCAGGTCCAACAGACAAGTGGACAGCCACACCAAACATCAAGATCAGGTCCAACAGACAAGTGGACAGCCACACCAAACATCAAGACCAGGTCCAACAGACAGGTGGACAGCCACACCAAACATCAAGACCAGGTCCAACAGACAAGTGGACAGCCACACCAAACATCAAGATCAGGCCCAACAAACAAGTGGACAGCCACACCAAACATCAAGATCAGGCCCAACAGACAAGTGGACAGCCACACCAAACATCAAGATCAGACCCAACAGACAAGTGGACAGCCACACCAAACATCAAGATCAGACCCAACAGACAAGTGGACAGCCACACCAAACATCAAGATCAGGCCCAACAGACAAGTGGACAGCCACACCAAACATCAAGATCAGGCCCAACAGACAAGTGGACAGCCACACCAAACATCAAATTAAGATCAGGCCCAACAGACAAGTGGACAGCCACACCAAACATCAAGATCAGGCCCAACAGACAAGTGGACAGCCACACCAAACATCAAAATCAGACCCAACAGACAAGTGGACAGCCACACCAAACATCAAGATCATGTCCAACAGACAAGTGGACAGCCACACCAAACATCACATTAAGATCAGGCTCAACAGACAAGTGGACAGCCACACCAAACAACAAGATCAGGCTCAACAGACAAGTGGACACTCACACCAAACATCAAGATTATGTCCAACAGACAAGTAGACAGCCACACCAAACATCAAGATCAGGCCCAACAGACAAGTGGACAGCCACACCAAACATCAAGATCAGGCCCAACAGACAAGTGGACAGCCACACCAAACATCAAGATCAGGCCCACCAGACAAGTGGACAGCCACACCAAACATCAAGATCAGGCCCAACAGACAAGTGGACAGCCACACCAAACATCACATTAAGATCAGGCTCAACAGACAAGTGGACAGCCACACCAAACATCAAGATCAGGCTCAACAGACAAGTGGACACTCACACCAAACATCAAGATCATGTCCAACAGACAAGTAGACAGCCACACCAAACATCAAGATCAGGCCCAACAGACAAGTGGACAGCCACACCAAACATCAAGATCATGTCCAACAGACAAGTGGACAGCCACACCAAACATCAAGATTATGTCCAACAGACAAGTGGACAGCCCCACCAAACATCAAGACCAGGTCCAACAGACAAGTGGACAGCCACACCAAACATCAAGATCAGGCCCAACAGACAAGTGAACAGCCACACCAAACATCAAGATCAGACCCAACAGACAAGTGGACAGCCACACCAAACATCAAATTAAGATCAGACCCATCAGACAAGTGGACAGCCACACCAAACATCAAATCAAGATCAGACCCAACAGACAAGTGGACAGCCACACCAAACATCAAGATCAGGCCCAACAGACAAGTGGACAGCCACACCAAACATCAAGATCAGGCCCAACAGACAAGTGGACAGCCACACCAAACATCAAGATCAGGCCCAACTAACAACAGTGCACAGCCACACCAACCACACTGTGTGCCACACCTTCCCAGTGGGTTCGGTTGAAGTCACATACATAGCCAGCCAAACAGAAATAACGTACAAGGTCAAGCACTCATGGACAAACAATGCAAGCCTTGCTAACTGGTAGAAGTCAACTGACCTGGGCCCCGACTTGACCCCCTGGTTCATGTAGATGTGCGAGTACTGGTGGACCCCCAAATCACAGAGAGTTTTAAAGTACTTGTGGCACTGGTGGCAGCGGTAGTTCATCTCCTCCTCATGTGACTTGACATGCTCCAAGAAGGCATCCAGGTCATGGCAAGCCTGGCCACAGTTCTTCATCACACACTTGTAGACCTAGTCATGATAACACAAGCAGACCTCAACAACAACCACCTGAAACAGCTTCCTCTAATAATCTGACAGACCAGAAACATGTCTACAAGAATTCACCCACTTCTCTGACACCAAGAATTCACCGACTTCTCCGACACCAAAGATTCACCCACTTGTCTGACACCAAAGATTCACTCACTTCCCTGACACCAAGAATTCACCCACTTCTCCGACACCAAAGATTCACCCATTTGTTTGTCACCAAAGATTCACCCACTTGTCTGTCACCAAAGATTCACCCACTTCTCTGACACCAAAGATTCACCCACTTGTCTGACACCAAAGATTCACCCACTTGTCTGACACCAAAGATTCACCCACTTCTCTGACACCAAGAATTCACCCACTTCTCCGACACCAAAGATTCACCAACTTGTCTGTCACCAAAGATTCACCCACTTCTCCGACACAAAAGATTCACCCACTTCTCTGACACCCAGAATCTCCAACAAAACATACTTGACCAACATGTTGTGTGAAACCTGACCTGCTGGCTCTTGTGAGTGACAAGATGGCTCTTGAGCTGGTAGTATGTCTTGAACTTGGTGGGACAATATTGGCAGATGTAGGAGTTGTCCACAAGCACTTTCATCTTGGGTAGCTCGTCCTCATTCTCAGACTGGCTGCCATCCTTGAGGGCATTCAGCTGCAGAGTTTGACAACATCCATGTGACACATTGACAGAGGACAAACAATGAGGCAACATGTGACCCATGAGGTGGTGGTGCTGGAGTGGTGCAGGCCAGAGTGTCAGCGGTTCACCTATAGGGTGCCACCAGTTCATTTGCCTTTTAGTCTGACCCCTTCCGTCCAATATGGATGACCCTGCCAGGAGTAAAACTCTAATCAGCATAGCTCCCATGATCAATGGAGCAAGCAGGCTGTCCCACCTAACCGGCAGGTAGCCTGACAGAGAAATGTCCAAGGACAGATAAGTAAATAGATAATCCTATTTCAAAATGTCAGAAAAAGTCAATTCAAAGTCTGTTCTCATAATGTGGGTCTTAAACAGTTTGTTCATTCACTAACATTAGGCAGGTCTGTTTTACTAACATTGGGGAGCACTGTTTTACTAACATTGGGGAGCACTGTTTTACTAACATTGGGGAGCACTGTTTTACTAACATTGGGGAGCACTGTTTTACTAACATTGGGGAGCACTGTTTTACTAACATTGGGGAGCACTGTTTTACTAACATTGGGCAGGACTGTCTTATTAACATTGGGGAGCACTGTTTTACTAACATTGGGGAGCACTGTTTTACTAACATTGGGGAGCACTGTTTTACTAACATTGGGGAGCACTGTCTTATTAACATTGGGGAGCACTGTTTTACTAACATTGTGGAGCACTGTTTTACTAACATTGGGGAGCACTGTTTTACTAACAGCACTCACCATGTGAACACCCACCATGTGAACACCCACAACACTCACCATGTGAACACCCACAACACTCACCATGTGAACACCCACAACACTCACCATGCGAACACCCACAACACTCACCTTGTGAACACCCACAACACTCACCATGTGAACACCCACAACACTCACCTTGTGAACACCCACAACACTCACCATGTGAACACCCGCAACACTCACCATGTGAACACCCATAACACTCACCATGTGAACACCCACAACACTCACCTTGTGAACAATGGATTTCAATAAATTCTGCTCACTTGAGCTGGCAGTGCAGTTGTTGGATATGGACACTATTTCCGAGGCTGAGGTTGTCACCAGTGCTGCAGTCGCTGGTACTAGTGTTTCTGAAGCAGGTGGTTGAGGTGAATCCGTGTCCTCCACAACAGGATCAGGTTGTTTTGGTAAAGTATTGGACGTTCCACATGGCCACACCTGAACCCATCAACAAAGTCTGAATGTTGGCCACAACATTGTCTGTGCCACCTGTGTGTCATAAGTCTGTGCCACCTGTCAGTCATAAGTCTGTACTACCTGTCTGTCATAAGTCTGTGCCACCTGTCTGCCCTAAAACTGTGCCACCTGTCAGTCATAAGTCTGTGCCACATGTCTGTCATTTATCTGTGCCACATGTCAGTCATAAGTTTGTGCCACCTGTCAGTAATAAGTCTGACCCACCTGTCAAAGCCATAGGTCTGACCCACCTGTCAAAGCCATAAGTCTGTGCCACCTGTCAAAGCCATAAGTCTGTGCCACCTGTCAAAGCCATAAGTCTGACCCATCTGTCAAAGCCATAAGTCTGACCCACCTGTCAAAACCATAAGTCTGACCCACCTGTCAAAGCCATAAGTCTGTGCCACCTGTCAAAGCCATAAGTCTGTGCCACCTGTCAAAGCCATAAGTCTGAGCCATCTGTCAAAGCCATAAATCTGACCCACCTGTCAAAGCCATAAGTCTGACCCACCTGTCAAAGCCATAAGTCTGTGCCACCTGTCAAAGCCATAGGTCTGTGCCACCTGTCAAAGCCATGTCTGACCCATCTGTCAAAGCCATAAGTCTGACCCACCTGTCAAAGCCATAAGTCTGACCCACCTGTCAAAGCCATAAGTCTGTGCCACCTGTCAAAGCCATAAGTCTGTGCCACCTGTCAAAGCCATAAGTCTGACCCATCTGTCAAAGCCATAAGTCTGACCCACCTGTCAAAGCCATACGTCTGACCCACCTGTCAAAGCCATAAGTCTGTGCCACCTGTCAAAGCCATAAGTTTGACCCACCTGTCAAAGCCATAAGTCTGACCCACCTGTCAAAGCCATAAGTCTGTGCCACCTGTCAAAGCCATGTCTGACCCATCTGTCAAAGCCATAAGTCTGACCCACCTGTCAAAGCCATAAGTCTGACCCACCTGTCAAAGCCATAAGTCTGTGCCACCTGTCAAAGCCATAAGTCTGTGCCACCTGTCAAAGCCATAAGTCTGACCCATCTGTCAAAGCCATAAGTCTGACCCACCTGTCAAAGCCATAAGTCTGACCCACCTGTCAAAGCCATAAGTCTGACCCACCTGTCAAAGCCATAAGTCTGACCCTGTCAAAGCCATAATTCTGACCCACCTGTCAAAGCCATAATTCTGACCCACCTGTCAAAGCCATAATTCTGTGCCACCTGTCAAAGCCATAATTCTGACCCACCTGTCAAAGCCATAATTCTGTGCCACCTGTCAAAGCCATAATTCTGACCCACCTGTCAAAGCCATAATTCTGACCCACCTGTCAAAGCCATAATTCTGTGCCACCTGTCAAAGCCATAATTCTGACCCACCTGTCAAAGCCATAATTCTGTGCCACCTGTCAAAGCCATAATTCTGACCCACCTGTCAAAGCCATAATTTTGTGCCACCTGTCAAAGCCATAATTCTGACCCACCTGTCAAAGCCATAATTCTGACCCACCTGTCAAAGCCATAATTCTGTGCCACCTGTCAAAGCCATAATTCTGACCCACCTGTCAAAGCCATAATTCTGTGCCACCTGTCAAAGCCATAATTCTGTGCCACCTGTCAAAAGCACTCATCAACAAATGCCAGCTACGATAATACAGGACCCAGAAAGAGAAGTCTAGCAGCATAAGACAAAGTCTGAGAAGTGATCTCTTCCAGGGACTCTGCTTATTTTCATACAGTAAACCTTGGATTGGCTGCAGGACGGACGCCAATATGGGTATGACAACATGCGTCATCAAACATTGACATTCAAGGTCATATGGAATAGAAAGGGTTATAGCAATACCATCTATCTGTACACCTGTACTGGATATACTTGGATGAACACTACTCCAATACCATCTATCTGTACACCTGTACTGGATATACTTGGATGAACACTACTCCAATACCATCTATCTGTACACCTGTACTGGATATACTTGGATGAACACTACTCCAATACCATCTATCTGTACACCTGTACTGGATATACTTGGATGAACACTACTCCAATACCATCTATCTGTACACCTGTACTGGATATACTTGGATGAACACTACTCCAATACCATCTACCTGTACACCTGTACTGGATATACTTGGATGAACACTACTCCAATACCATCTATCTGTACACCTGTACTGGATATACTTGGATGAACACTACTCCAATACCATCTATCTGTACACCTGTACTGGATATACTTGGATGAACACTACTCCAATACCATCTATCTGTACACCTGTACTGGATATACTTGGATGAACACTACTCCAATACCATCTACCTGTACACCTGTACTGGATATACTTGGATGAACACTACTCCAATACCATCTATCTGTACACCTGTACTGGATATACTTGGATGAACACTACTCCAATACCATCTATCTGTACACCTGTACTGGATATACTTGGATGAACACTACTCCAATACCATCTATCTGTACACCTGTACTGGATATACTTGGATGAACACTACTCCAATATCATCTACCTGTACACCTGTACTGGATATACTTGGATGAACACTACTCCAATACCATCTATCTGTACACCTGTATTGGATATATTTGGATGAACACTACTTCAATACCATCTATCTGTACACCTGTACTGGATATACTTGGATGAACACTACTTCAATATCATCTATCTGTACACCTGTACTGGATATACTTGGATGAACACTACTTCAATATCATCTACAAGGGACGCTCCGAAAGTAATGTCTCCTATTTTATGCCATGATAAGCATAACAGATCACAATAAGACCATTTGATTGAGCAAGGTCTTCACAAAACTTTTGTTTCAACATGGTCACCTCCCTTGGCTAGACATTTTCTCCAACGATGAACAAGGCCAACATGCCTCACTGTGCTAACATCCACTGTTTGGTCTCAATAAAATAGAAGGTATTACTTTTGAAGCACCCCTCATACCTGTACTGGATATATTTGGACGTACATTGCTCCAAAATTATCCAGAAATTCTAAGGAAAATACTTTTACGATGAACATCTGAGAATAATAATTTGCATGGTTAACTCGGCCACAAATATATCATACAATAGCAGACTATAGTGGGACTAGCAGGGACAGTAGACAGACTGATGGTGGCAGGTAGTGGGACGAGCAGGGACAGTAGACAGACTGATGGTGGCAGGTAGTGAGACGAGCAGGGACAGTAGACAGACTGATGGTGGCAGGTAGTGAGACGAGCAGGGACAGTAGACAGACTGATGGTGGCAGGTAGTGAGACGAGCAGGGACAGTAGACAGACTGATGGTGGCAGGTAGTGAGACGAGCAGGGACAGTAGACAGACTGATGGTGGCAGGTAGTGAGACGAGCAGGGACAGTAGACAGTCTGATGGTGGCAGGTAGTGGGACGAGCAGGGACAGTAGACAGAGTGATGGTGGCAGGTAGTGAGACGAGCAGGGACAGTAGACAGACTGATGGTGGCAGGTAGTGAGACGAGCAGGGACAGTAGACAGACTGATGGTGGACAAACCTTATGTGTGGCCATGTGTTTCTTGACATTGGACTTCTGGGCAAAGGCTCTACCACAGACGATACACTGGAATGGCTTCTCACCGGTGTGGGCACGCACATGTTGTTGGAGGTCAAAGTTCTTGGTGAACTCCTTGTTACAGTACTCACACTGTAAGTGCAACATGACACTACTGACACTGTAGCCACAACATGACAGTACTCACACGGTAAGCACAACATGACAGTGCTCAAACTGTAAGCACAACATGACAATACTCACACTGTAGCCACAACATGACTGTAGCCACAACATGACTGTAGCCACAACATGACTGTAGCCACAACATGACTGTAGCCACAACATGACTATAGCCACAACATGACAGTACTCACACTGTAGCCACAACATGACAGTACTCACACTGTAGCCACAACATGACAGTGCTGAAACTGTAAGCACAACATGACAATACTCACAATGTAGCCACAACATGACTGTAGCCACAACATGACAGTACTCACACTGTAGCCACAACATGACAGTACCCACACTGTAGCCACAACATGACTGTAGCCACAACATGACAGTACCCACACTGTAGCCACAACATGACAGTACTCACACTGTAGCCACAACATGACAGTACTCACACTGTAGCCATAACATGACTAGCCACAACATGACAGTACTCACACTGTAGCCACAACATGACAGTACCCACACTGTAGCCACAACATGACAGTACCCACACTGTAGCCACAACATGACTGTACTCAGAGAGATGGAGAGACAGACAGACGTGCATGCACACACACACAGAGGGTCAGGTTGATTGACAGAGTGACAGAGAGATGGAGAGAGAGACAGACGTGCGTTTCCTGTGAAGTGAAGACCACTTGGGAATGTCGCTGGCTATGGAAGCAAGGCCAGGACATGCCAAGACTAACTAACAGGTGGCTGTAAGTAATGAACAGGCATCCAAGTTCATGAACAAGTTTGGTGATCGAACGAGGAACATGGCCATTTAAAAAGAGGAACTAAAAAGTCCAGGAGAAGAGCAGACATAACAGGGAAGGAGACAGAGAGGTCTGAGTGGACAGACTGGGAGCCATATAGAAGTCAGAGCAAAAGGTTGGGACAGATGGATACAGCCTGTGTGTTATTGGAGCAGTGTCCAGACGTTAGGCCCATTCCAGATAATGGCAATAGATCTCAGAACAGAGTTCAGGATCAGACAGTCCAAGAACAGATCTAAACACATTGTCTCAGATCAAGACCACATAGAAAGAGAGAACAGCTACTGGGACCAGACTAGAGACAGTTTGACTGAGACAATTTGAATGAGACAGTTTGACTGAGACAGTTTGACTGAGACAGACAGTTTGACTGAGACAGTTTGACTGAAGATAGGACCTTTACACCGAGATCCTGTTGATTAGACAGGATTAGAAGGCCGCAGCTGAGCTTGTAATCCAAGATAAATATATCCACCAAGAAAACATAGTATTCCTGACTGATGCCGCGTCAGTAATAGCAGCGCTAAAACAACACAAAGATGAAGATCATCAAGCAATATATGTTCTCCCTGACACACCCAAGGTTGGTCATACCCAATCCCACTGCAATATTGAAGGCAATGAAGCTGCAGACAAACTAGCAAAGTGTGGACGAGCATCCCCACAAACAGACCTGAGTATGACATATAATGAGGCCAAGACCATAATTAAAGTCAACTTCAGGGGAAAATGGGCTGATCAACACCCCGACTTCCGAAAAGAAGACCGCTACTAAAAATTAACTAGAGAAGAGCAAGTCATCATCTAATAGACTCAAGGGTCATCTTTACAACAAAATGAGGATTGGGACAGATGACAGGTGCCCATGTGGGGAGCATACCATGACCGTGGAACACATCCTGCTAAGCTGCATGCTCACACAGGAAGAGAGAGAACAATACTGGCCTCGCGAGACAGATATGAGACAGAAGCTGGATGGAGATAAAACGGCCTTACAAACAACGGTGTCCTTCGTAAGAGAAACCGGGACCTTGATCTGAGGATGTCGAGTGACATGAAAGGCCATTAGGGCGCCAATACTGCAGATTGTTGGACCAGTTCTCGCCAATCCACTCGGTTTTGTGCCAGGATATTTGTTCTAGCTATGGACCTTCCCGTCCACTCTCTGATGTCTTTCCATCTCTTTTTCTGCCTCCCTCTCTTACGCTTCCCAGGCACAGTACCTTGCAGGACCGTCTTGGTCAACCATGAAACATGCCCATACCATGTGAGCTTGGTCAACACAGACGACCTTGAAACATGCCCATACCATGTGAGCTTGGTCCACCCAGACCATCTTTAAACATGCCCATACCATGTGAGCTTGGTCAACCCAGACGACCTTGAAACATGCCCATACCATGTGAGCTTGGTCCACCCAGACCATCTTTAAACATGCCCATTCCATGTGAGCTTGGTCAACCCAGACCATCTTAAGACATGCCCATACCATGTGATCTTGGTCAACCCAGACCATCTTGAGACATGCCCATACCATGTGAGCTTGGTCAACCCAGACCATCTTGAGACATGCCCATACCATGTGAGCTTGGTCAACCCAGACCATCTTGAAACATGCCCATACCATGTGAGCTTGGTCAACCCAGACCATCTTGAAACATGCCCATACCATGTGAGCTTGGTCAACCCAGACCATCTTGAGACATGCCCATACCATGTGAGCTTGGTCAACCCAGACCATCTTGAGACATGCCCATACCATGTGAGCTTGGTCAACACAGACGACCTTGAAACATGCCCATACCATGTGAGCTTGGTCCACCCAGACCATCTTGAGACATGCCCATACCATGTGAGCTTGGTCAACCCAGACCATCTTGAGACATGCCCATACCATGTGAGCTTGGTCAACCCAGACCATCTTGAAACATGCCCATACTATGTGAGCTTGGTCAACCCAGACCATCTTGAAACATGCCCATACCATGTGAGCTTGGTCAACCCAGACCATCTTGAAACATGCCCATACTATGTGAGCTTGGTCAACCCAGACCATCTTGAAACATGCCCATACCATGTGAGCTTGGTCAACCCAGACCATCTTGAAACATGCCCATACTATGTGAGCTTGGTCAACCCAGACCATCTTAAGACATGCCCATACCATGTGAGCTTGGTCAACCCAAACTGTCTGTGTCAGTTCACCTTTGATCCCAATTGGACTTGTTAGGTCCTCTGGGAAGTTGACCATGATTGTCTTCTTCTCTGCACTAATTTTTATTCCAAACTTTTGAGTGGCATTATCCAGATTGGAGATTAGATTCACAAGTTCCAGCCAGCCCGGTAATGTCATCAGCAAACCGTGGTTTGGTGAGTACATGACCACCCAGTCTGACAGTACTCACCAGCAAACCGTGGTTTGGTGAGTATATGACCACCTAGTCTGACAGTACTCACCAGCAAACCGTGGTTTGGTGAGTATATGACCACCTAGTCTGACAGTACTCACCAGCAAACCGTGAGTATATGACCCCCTAGTCTGACAGTACTCACCAGCAAACCGTGGTTTGGTGAGTATATGACCACCTAGTCTGACAGTACTCACCAGCAAACCGTGAGTATATGACCACCTAGTCTGACAGTACTCACATATCCACTCACATTTTGGCCAGACATCAACAACAGACTGAACCAACCTGCAACTTTGGCTTGACATTAGCCTCCTCCAGGGCCACTTCTGCTGCGTGGCTCCGTGCATGTTTGGCTGTTTTGTCCTTCCTGGTGCTCAGCAAGCTAACGCTGCTATCTGGGTTGACAACTGTCACCATCTTGTTCTGTGCTGACTTGCGACCTAGCAGGAAGTGGAACAACATCAAAGTGCTGACATATGTACAGAACATCAAAGTGCAGACACATGTACAGAACATCAAAGTGCTGACACATGTACAGAACATCAAAGTGCAGACACATGTACAGAACATCAAAGTGCTGACACATGTACAGAACATCAAAGTACTGACACATGTACAGAACATCAAAGTGCTGACACATGTACAGAACATCAAAGTGCTGACATATGTACAGAACATCAAAGTGCTGACACATGTATAGAACATCAAAGTACTGACACATGTACAGAACATCAAAGTGCTGACACATGTACAGAACATCAAAGTGCAGACACATGTACAGAACATCAAAGTGATGACAGATGTACAACAACATCAAAGTGCTGACACATGTACAGAACATCAAAGTGCTGACACATGTACAAGAACTTATGTACACATTTATATGACCTGCATAAAGCAAACTTTCATGTCAATACAAAACTGTAACATGACAGACATCTATGACATAATGTGCTACAAGCTTGACAGCACACAACACAGACAAGACACAACACAGACAAGATGCAACACAGACATGACACAACACAGACAAGACACAACACAGACAAGACACAACACAGACAAGATGCAACACCGACAAGACGCAACACAGACATGACACAACACAGACAAGACACAACACAGACAAGACAAGACATGACACAAAAAAGACACAAAACAGACAAGACAACACAGAAAAGACACAAAACAGACAAGACACAACACAGACAAGGCACAACATAGACAAGACACAACACGGACAAGACACAACACACAAGACACAACACAGACAAGACACAACACAGACAAGACACAACACAGACAAGACACAACACAGACAAGACACAACACAGACAAGACACAACACAAACAAGACAAGACACATCAATGAACTCAAATGTGTTACCAGCTTTGGTAGGACTTGGTTTGAACTTATGCGACTGAACCACTTGCTGTGCAGGCTGGGACACTGCGACTGTAGATGGGGGTGGGAGGGGCAGTGGTTGACACATCTGCTGGTGGTGCATGGCCTTGTCTGTGATTGAGGTCAAGGTTATGTGCTGGCCAGACTGGACCAGCAGCTGACCATGGCCGGAGGCTGAGGCTGATGTCAAGATGCTGGTCGGGGTAGGCAGGGTGGTCACTGGGCTAAATATGGTCATGTTGTTAGAGTTGTTCCCTGCATGACCGTGGACAGGACCGGCCACCTGCACAGACAGACTGTTTTCATCAACAAAGCTTTCTTACAAATCAACTCCTCACAGTGCCATTCAGAAGGAAAACATGGCTGGCTAGCCAAACATCAGTTACAATTCCATTCTGTCAAAATCACTATCTAACAGCCATGTCTCGCTACAATGATCAGGGTTTTAAAATAACCTTTCAATATGGCAAATATTCAGGGCATGCACAAATTTCATCTAGAATTATTAGATCTGTATGGGAGCTCAATGTGGGCACATTATTAGATCTGTATGGGAGCTCAATGTGGGCACATTATTAGATCTATATGGGACCTCAATGTGGGCACATTATTAGATCTGTATGGGACCTCAATGTGGGCACATTATTAGATCTGTATGGGACCTCAATGTGGACACATTATTAGATCTGTATGGGACCTCAATGTGGGCACATTATTAGATCTGTATGGGACCTCAATGTGGACACATTATTAGATCTGTATGGGACCTCAATGTGGACACATTATTAGATCTGTATGGGACCTCAATGTGGGCACATTGTTAGATCTGTATGGGACCTCAATGTGGGCACATTATGTCATCAGGCCAATGAGCACACATCTGGATCACAAACATGGATAGCCAATACAAGTTTTATCTCTACTCTGACTTTGATCAGACCAATAATCATGCATCTGGATCACAAACATGGATAATCAATAAAAGTTTGATCTCTACTCTGACTTAGAAATTACAACAGGAGTAATACCTTAGATTTAATTTTTTTTTTTTTTTGGTGCGTTCGCCTTATTTCTCTACTATGCGGTGTGCGTTGCACTGTGGTTTTTATTTTGCGCCTGTCGGCCCAGTGCATCCGACTTCAGCATGCATTTTATGTAAGGGACTGCTTCCACCTGCATCTTTTAAGGGTTTGCTTTGCCGGGATAATGGCCAGTGCTGTGATGGGGATCGAACCCAGCACTTTAGGATTGTGAGCTGTGTCACTTAACCACTAGCCTACGCCATGCCCAAATATCCCAGATGGGATAACAACATCAACATGTTTTACCTTCTGTCTAAACCCCTTTCCAGAAATCATGTCTAGTTCTCTAGTCAAACCACCAGATATCTAGTTCTCTCATCAAACCACCAGATATCTAGTTCTCTCATCAAACCACCAGATATCTAGTTCTATCATCAAACCACCAGATATCTAGTTCTATCATCAAACCACCAGATATCTAGTTCTATCATCAAACCACCAGATATCTAGTTCTATCATCAAACCACCAGATATCTAGTTCTCTTATCAAACCACCAGAAATCATATCTAGTTCTCTCATCAAACCACCAGATATCTAGTTCTATCATCAAACCACCAGATATCTAGTTCTCTTATCAAACCACCAGAAATCATATCTAGTTCTCTCATCAAACCACCAGATATCTAGTTCTCTAGTCAAACCACCAGATATCTAGTTCTCTCATCAAACCACCAGATATCTAGTTCTCTCATCAAACCACCAGAAATCATATCTAGTTCTCTCATCAAACCACCAGATATCTAGTTCTATCATCAAACCACCAGATATCTAGTTCTCTTATCAAACCACCAGAAATCATATCTAGTTCTCTCATCAAACCACCAGATATCTAGTTCTCTCATCAAACCACCAGAAATCATATCTAGTTCTCTCATCAAACCACCAGATATCTAGTTCTATCATCAAACCACCAGATATCTAGTTCTCTTATCAAACCACCAGAAATCATATCTAGTTCTCTCATCAAACCACCAGATATCTAGTTCTCTCATCAAACCACCAGATATCTAGTTCTCTCATCAAACCACCAGAAATCATGTCTAGTTCTCTCATCAAACCACCAGATATCTAGTTCTCTCATCAAACCACCAGATATCTAGTTCTCTCATCAAACCACCAGATATCTAGATCTCTCATCAAACCACCAGATATCTAGTGCTCTTATCAAACCACCAGATATCTAGTTCTCTCATCAAACCACAGAAAATCATATCTAGTTCTCTAGTCAAACCACCAGATATCGAGATCTCTCATCAAACCACCAGATATCTAGTTCTCTCATCAAACCACCAGATATCTAGTTCTCTCATCAAACCACCAGATATCTAGTTCTCTCATCAACCCTCCATATATATCTAGTTCTCTCATCAATACACAAGATATCTAGTTCTCTCATCAACCCACCAGATATCTAGTTCTCTCATCAAACCACCAGATATCTAGTTCTCTCATCAAACCACCAGATATCTAGTTCTCTAATCAAACCACCAGATATCTAGATCTCTCATCAAACCACCAGATATCTAGTTCTCTCATCAAACCACCAGATATCTAGATCTCTCATCAAACCACCAGATATCTAGTTCTCTTATCAAACCACCAGAAATCATATTTAGTTCTCTCATCAAACCACCAGATATCTAGTTCTATCATCAAACCACCAGATATCTAGTTCTATCATCAAACCACCAGATATCTAGTTCTATCATCAAACCACCAGATATCTAGTTCTATCATCAAACCACCAGATATCTAGTTCTCTTATCAAACCACCAGAAATCATATCTAGTTCTCTCATCAAACCACCAGATATCTAGTTCTATCATCAAACCACCAGATATCTAGTTCTCTTATCAAACCACCAGAAATCATATCTAGTTCTCTCATCAAACCACCAGATATCTAGTTCTCTAGTCAAACCACCAGATATCTAGTTCTCTCATCAAACCACCAGATATCTAGTTCTCTCATCAAACCACCAGAAATCATATCTAGTTCTCTCATCAAACCACCAGATATCTAGTTCTATCATCAAACCACCAGATATCTAGTTCTCTTATCAAACCACCAGAAATCATATCTAGTTCTCTCATCAAACCACCAGATATCTAGTTCTCTCATCAAACCACCAGAAATCATATCTAGTTCTCTCATCAAACCACCAGATATCTAGTTCTATCATCAAACCACCAGATATCTAGTTCTCTTATCAAACCACCAGAAATCATATCTAGTTCTCTCATCAAACCACCAGATATCTAGTTCTCTCATCAAACCACCAGATATCTAGTTCTCTCATCAAACCACCAGAAATCATGTCTAGTTCTCTCATCAAACCACCAGATATCTAGTTCTCTCATCAAACCACCAGATATCTAGTTCTCTCATCAAACCACCAGATATCTAGATCTCTCATCAAACCACCAGATATCTAGTGCTCTTATCAAACCACCAGATATCTAGTTCTCTCATCAAACCACAGAAAATCATATCTAGTTCTCTAGTCAAACCACCAGATATCGAGATCTCTCATCAAACCACCAGATATCTAGTTCTCTCATCAAACCACCAGATATCTAGTTCTCTCATCAAACCACCAGATATCTAGTTCTCTCATCAACCCTCCATATATATCTAGTTCTCTCATCAATACACAAGATATCTAGTTCTCTCATCAACCCACCAGATATCTAGTTCTCTCATCAAACCACCAGATATCTAGTTCTCTCATCAAACCACCAGATATCTAGTTCTCTAATCAAACCACCAGATATCTAGATCTCTCATCAAACCACCAGATATCTAGTTCTCTCATCAAACCACCAGATATCTAGATCTCTCATCAAACCACCAGATATCTAGTTCTCTCATCAAACCACCAGATATCTAGTTCTCTCATCAAACCACCAGAAATAAAAACTAGTTCTCTCATCAAACTACCAGAAATCATATCTAGTTCTCTCATCAATCCACCAGAAATCATAAAGTTCTCTCATCAAACCAGAAATCATATCTAGTTCTCTCATCAAACCCCCAGAAATCATATCTAGTTATCTCATCAAACCAGAAATTATATCTAGTTCTCTCATCAAACCACCAGAAATCATATCTAGTTCTCTTATCAAACAACCAGAAATCATATATAGTTCTCTCATCAAACCACCAGATATCTAGATCTCTCATCAAACCCCCAGAAATCATATATAGTTCTCTCATCAAACCACCAGATATCTAGATCTCTCATCAAACCAGAAATCATATCTAGATCTCTCATCAAACCACCAGAAATGATATCTAGTTCTCTCATCAAACCACCAGAAATCATATCTAGTTCTCTCATCAATCCACCAGATGTCTAGATCTCTCATCAAACCACAAGAAATCATATCTAGTTCTCTCATCAATCCACCAGATATCTAGATATCTCATTAAACCACCAGAAGTCATATCTAGTTCTCTCATCAATCCACCAGATATTTAGTTCTCTCATCAAACCAGAAATCATATCTAGTTCTCTCATCAAACCACCAGAAATCATATCTAGTTCTCTCATCAATCCACCAGATATCTAGTTCTCTCATCAAATCACCAGAAATCATATCTAGTTATCTCATCAAACCAGAAATCATATCTAGTTCTCTTATCAAACAACCAGAAATCATATATAGTTCTCTCATCAAACCACCAGATATCTAGATCTCTCATCAAACCACCAGAAATCATATCTAGTTCTCTCATCAAACCAGAAATCATATTTAGATCTCTCATCAAACCACCAGAAATGATATATAGTTCTCTCATCAAACAACCAGAAATCATATGTAGTTCTCTCATCAATCCACCAGATATATAGTTCTCTCATCAAACCACCAGAAATCATATCTAGTTCTCTCATCAAACAAGAAATCATATATAGTTCTTTCATCAAACAACCAGATATCTAGTTCTCTCATCAACACACCAGATATCTAGATCTCTCATCAAACCACCAGAAATCATATTTAGTTCTCTCATCAAACCACCAGATATCTAGTTCTCTCATCAAACCACCAGATATCTAGTTCTCTCATCAAACCACCAGATATCTAGTTCTCTCATCAAACCACCAGATAACTAGTTCTCTCATCAAACCACCAGATATCTAGTTCTCTCCTCAATCCACCAGATATTTAGTTCTCTCATCAAACCAGAAATCATATCTAGTTCTCTCATCAAACCTCCAGAAATCATATCTAGTTCTCGCATCAAACCACCAGAAATCATATCTAGTTCTCTCATCAATCCACCAGATATCTTCTCTCATCAAACCACCAGAAATCATATCTAGATCTCTCATCAAACCACCAGAAATCATATATAGTTCTCTCATGAAACCACCAGAAATCATATCTAGTTCTCTCATCAATCCACCAGATGTCTAGATCTCTCATCAAACCACCAGAAATCATATCTAGTTCTCTCATCAATCCACCAGATATCTAGATATCTCATTAAACCACCAGAAGTCATATCTAGTTCTCTCATCAATCCACCAGATATTTAGTTCTCTCATCAAACCAGAAATCATATCTAGTTCTCTCATCAAACCACCAGAAATCATATCTAGTTCTCTCATCAATCCACCAGATATCTAGTTCTCTCATCAAATCACCAGAAATCATATCTAGTTATCTCATCAAACCAGAAATCATATCTAGTTCTCTCATCAAACCACCAGAAATCATATCTAGTTCTCACACCAAACCACCAGAAATCATATTTAGTTCTCTCATCAAACCACCAAATATCTAGTTCTCTCATCAACCCTCCATATATATCTAGTTCTCTCATCAACCCTCCATATATATCTAGTTCTCTCATCAACCCTCCAGATATATCTAGTTCTTTCCTCAACCCACCAGATATATCTAGTTCTCTCATCAACACACCATATATCTAGTTCTCTCATCAACACACCATATATCTAGTTCTTTCCTCAACCCTCCAGATATATCTAGTTCTTTCCTCAACCCACCAGATATATCTAGTTCTCTCATCAACACACCATATATTTAGTTCTCTCATCAACACACCATATATCATATTTAGTTCTCTCATCAACCCTCCATATATATCTAGTTCTCTCATCAACCCTCCAGATATATCTAGTTCTTTCCTCAACCCACCAGATATATCTAGTTCTCTCATCAACCCTCCAGATATATCTAGTTCTCTCATCAACCCACCAGATATATCTAGTTCTCTCATCAACCTACCAGATATCAAGTTCTCTCATCAACCCACCAGATATCTAATTCTCTCATCAAACTACCAGATATCTAGTTCTCTCATCAACCCTCCATATATATCTAGTTCTCTCATCAATACACAAGATATCTAGTTCTCTCTTCAACCCACCAGATATCTAGTTCTCTCATCAAACCACCAGATATTTAGATCTCTCATCAAACCACCAGATATCTAGTTCTCTCATCAAACCACCAGATATCTAGTTCTCTAATCAAACCACCAGATATCTAGATCTCTCATCAAACCACCAGATATCTAGTTCTCTCATCAAACCACCAGATTTCTAGATCTCTCATCAAACCACCAGATATCTAGTTCTCTCATCAAACCACCAGATATCTAGTTCTCTCATCAAACCACCAGAAATCATATCTAGTTCTCTCATCAAACTACCAGAAATCATATCTAGTTCTCTCATCAATCCACCAGAAATCATAAAGTTCTCTCATCAAACCAGAAATCATATCTAGTTCTCTCATCAAACCACCAGAAATCATATCTAGTTATCTCATCAAACCAGAAATTATATCTAGTTCTCTCATCAAACCACCAGAAATCATATCTAGTTCTCTCATCAAACAACCAGAAATCATATATAGTTCTCTCATCAAACCACCAGATATCTAGATCTCTCATCAAACCACCAGAAATCATATCTAGTTCTCTCATCAATCCACCAGATATCTAGATCTCTCATCAAACCACCAGAAATCATATCTAGTTCTCTCATCAAACCAGAAATCATATCTAGATCTATCAAACCACCAGAAATGATATATAGTTCTCTCATCAAACCACCAGAAATCATATCTAGTTCTCTCATCAATCCACCAGATGTCTAGATCTCTCATCAAACCACAAGAAATCATATCTAGTTCTCTCATCAATCCACCAGATATCTAGATATCTCATTAAACCACCAGAAGTCATATCTAGTTCTCTCATCAATCCACCAGATATCTAGTTCTCTCATCAAATCACCAAAAATCATATCTAGTTATCTCATCAAACCAGAAATCATATCTAGTTCTCTTATCAAACCAGAAATCATATCTAGTTCTCTCATCAAACCACCAGATATCTAGATCTCTCATCAAACCACCAGAAATCATATCTAGTTCTCTCATCAATCCACCAGATATCTAGATCTCTCATCAAACCACCAGAAATCATATCTAGTTCTCACATCAAACAAGAAATCATATCTAGATCTCTCATCAAACCACCAGAAATGATATATAGTTCTCTCATCAAACCACCAGATATCTAGATCTCTCATCAAACCAGCAGAAATCAAATCTAGTTCTCTCATCAAACCAGAAATCATATATAGTTCTTTCATCAAACAACCAGATATCTAGTTCTCTCATCAACACACCAGATATCTAGATCTCTCATCAAACCACCAGAAATCATATTTAGTTCTCTCATCAAACCACCAGATATCTAGTTCTCTCATCAAACCACTAGATATCTAGTTCTCTCATCAAACCACGAGATATCTAGATCTCTCATCAAACCACCAGAAATCATATCTAGTTCTCTCATCAACACAACAGATATCTAGATCTCTCATCAAACCACCAGAAATCATATTTAGTTCTCTCATCAAACCACCAGATATCTAGTTCTCTCATCAACCCACCAGATATCTAGTTCTCTCATCAACACACCAGATATCATATATAGTTCTCTTATCAACCCACCAGATATCTAGTTCTCTCATCAACCCACCATATATATATAGTTCTCTCATCAAACCACCAGATATCTAGATCTCTCATCAAACCACCAGAAATCATATTTAGTTCTCTCATCAAACCACCAGATATCTAGTTCTCTCATCAACCCTCCAGATATATAGTTCTCTCATCAACCCTCCAGATATATCTAGTTCTCTCATCAACCCTCCAGATATATAGTTCTCTCATCAAACCACCAAATATCTAGTTCTCTCATCAACCCTCCAGATATCTAGTTCTCTCATCAACCCTCCAGATATCTAGTTCTCTCATCAACCCTCCAGATATCTAGTTCTCTCATCAACCCTCCAGATATATCTAGTTCTCTCATCAACCCTCCATATATATCTAGTTCTCTCATCAACCCTCCAGATATCTAGTTCTCTCATCAACCCTCCAGATATATCTAGTTCTCTCATCAACCCTCCATATATATCTAGTTCTCTCATCAACACACCATATATCTAGTTCTCTCATCAACACACCAGATATCTAGTTCTCTCATCAACCCACCAGATATCTAGTTCTCTCATCAACACACCAGATATCATATATAGTTCTCTTATCAACCCACCAGATATCTAGTTCTCTCATCAACCCACCAGATATCATATCTAGTTCTCTTATCCACCCACCAGATATCATATCTAGTTCTCTTATCCACCCACCAGATATCATATCTAGTTCTCTTATCAACCCTCCATATATCATCCAAACGCTGCTTGATTTGTAAAAAGCAATATTGCCATCTAACTAGTCATGCACATACCATTTGTATGGTTGGAGCCACCAGGCCAGCAGTGTCCAGGCCCGACAGGGTCATCAGATCATCCGTGAACACCATGTTTTGTGACAGTTGAGAGATGGGAGAGGAAGCAGTCAGAGATAAAGTTGGCTGCAATACCAACAAGAACATTGTGAAACTCACCAACATCCTCATCACAGATCAGTTTTACCAGTCCTCTCAACATCCTCATCACAGATCAGTTTTACCAGTCCTCTCAACATCCACATCACAGATCAGTTTTACCAGTCCTCTCAACATCCACATCACAGATCAGTTTTACCAGTTCTCTCAACATCCACATCACAGATCAGTTTTACCAGTCCTCTCAACATCCTCATCACAGATCAGTTTTACCAGTCCTCTCAACATCCTCATCACAGATCAGTTTTACTGTCTCTCAACATCCACATCACAGATCAGTTTTACCAGTCCTCTCAACATCCACATCACAGATCAGTTTTACTGTCTCTCAACATCCACATCACAGATCAGTTTTACCAGTCCTCTCAACATCCACATCACAGATCAGTTTTACTGTCTCTCAACATCCACATCACAGATCAGTTTTACCAGTCCTCTCAACATCCACATCACAGATCAGTTTTACTGTCTCTCAACATCCACATCACAGATCAGTTTTACCAGTCCTCTCAACATCCACATCACAGATCAGTTTTACCAGTCCTCTCAACATCCACATCACAGATCAGTTTTACCAGTCCTCTCAACATCCACATCACAGATCAGTTTTACCAGTCCTCTCAACATCCACATCACAGATCAGTTTTACCAGTCCTCTCAACATCCACATCACAGATCAGTTTTACCAGTCCTCTCAACATCCACATCACAGATCAGTTTTACCAGTCCTCTCAACATCCCCATCACAGATCAGTTTTACCAGTCCTCTCAACATCCACATCACAGATCAGTTTTACTGTCTCTCAACATCCTCATCACAGATCAGTTTTACCAGTCCTCTCAACATCCACATCACAGATCAGTTTTACCAGTCCTCTCAACATCCTCATGACAAACCTTGATGATGGAGCACTAAACATGAACACATTGCACAATGTGTGTGATGACTTACAGTTTGTCTGGGCTGGTTGAGAGTCCTGGCCAGGCATGGGTGAGCTTGTAAAATGGGTGCTGCTGGGTTGATCTGAAAGAAAGTCACAGCCTGAAAGAAATATTTCAGCTTCCTATTCTCTATCACATTCATTCATTCTTACACAAACATACAGGCACTTGCACATACAGACACATACACACACTTGCACATACACATACATACACACACTTGCACATACAGACACAAACACACACTTGCACATACAGACACATACACACACTTGCACATACAGACACTTGCACATACAGACACATACACACACTTGCACATACAGACACATACACACACTTGCACATACAGACACATACACAGATTTGCAAATACAGACAAATACAGACACATACACACATTTGCACATACAGACACATACAAATACACACACTTGCACATACAGACACATACACATACACACACTTGCACATACAGACACATACACATACAGACACTTGCACATACAGACACATACACATATTTGCAAATACAGACACATACACACATTTGCACATATAGACACATACACACACTTGCACATACACACACTTGCACATACACACACTTGCACATACAGACACATACACACACTGTAACATACAGACACATACACACACTTGCACATGCAGACACATACACACACTTGCACATACAGACACATACACACACTTGCACATACACACACTTGCACATACAGACACATACACACACTTTAACATACAGACACAATCACACACTTGCACACACAGACACATACACACACTTGCACATACACACTTGCACATACACACACTGTAACATACAGACACATACACACACTTGCACATGCAGACACATACACACACTTGCACATACAGACACATACACACACTTGCACATACAGATACTTGCACATACAGACACTTGCACATACAGACACTTACACATACTTGCACATACACACACTTGCACATAAACACACTTGCACATACACACACTTGCACATACAGACACATACACACATACACACACTTGCACATACAGATACTTGCACATACAGACACTTGCACATACAGACACTTACACATACTTGCACATACACACACTTGCACATAAACACACTTGCACATACACACACTTGCACATACAGACACATACACACACTTGCACATACACACACTTGCACATACACACACACTTGCACATACACACACTTGCACATACACACTTGCACATACAGACACATACACACACTTGCACATACACACACTTACACATACACACACTTGCACATACAGACACTTACACATACAGACACATACACACACTTGCACATACAGACACTTGCACATACAGACACATGCACATACACACACTTGCACATACAGACACATACACACACTTGCACATACAGACACATGCACATACACACACTTGCACATACAGACACATACACACACTTGCACATAGACACATACAGACACATACACACACTTGTACATACAGACACATACACACACTTGCACATACACACACTTGCACATACACACACTTGCACATACAAACACATACACACACTTGCACATACACACACTTACACATACAAACACATACACACACTTGCACATACAGACACTTGCACATACAGACACATGCACATACACACAAATGCACATACACACACTTGCACATACACACACTTGCACATACAGACACTTGCACATACACACAAATGCACATACACACACTTGCACATACACACACTTGCAAATACACACACTTGCACATACACACACTTGCAAATACACACACTTGCACATACAGACACATACACACTTGCACATACACACACCTGCACATACAGACACATACACACACTTGCACATACACACACATGCACATACAGACACATACACACACTTGCACATACAGACACATACACACACTTGCACATACAGACACATACACACAATTGCACATACACACACTTGCAACATACAGACACATACACACACTTGCACATACACACACATGCACATACAGACACATACACACACTTGCACATACAGACACATACACACACTTGCACATACACACACGTGCACATACAGACACATACACACACTTGCACATACAGACACATACACACACTTGCACATGCAGACACATACACACACTTGTACATACAGACACATACACACACTTGTACATACAGCCACATACACACACTTGCACATACAGACACATACACACACTTGCACATGCAGACACATACACACACTTGTACATACAGACACATACACACACTTGTACATACAGACACATACACACACTTGCACATGCAGACACATACACACACTTGCACATACACACACGTGCACATACACTCACTTGCACATACAGACACATTCACACACATGCACATACACACTTGCACATACAGACACATTCACACACATGCACATACACACTTGCACATACACACTCTTGCACATACAGACACATACACACACTTGCACATACACACTCTTGCACATACAGACACATACACACACTTGCACATACACACTCTTGCACATACAGACACATACACACACTTGCACATACACACTCTTGCACATACAGACACATACACACACTTGCACATACACACACTTGCACATACACACTCTTGCACATACAGACACATACACACACTTGCACATACACACTCTTGCACATACAGACACATACACACACTTGCACATACACACTCTTGCACATACAGACACATACACACACTTGCACATACAGACACATACACACACTTGCACATACACACACTTGCACATACACACTCTTGCACATACAGACACATACACACACTTGCACATACACACACTTGCACATACACACACATACACACACTTGCACATACAGACACTTGCACATACAGACACATACACACCCTTGCACATACAGACACATACACTCACTTGCACATACAGACACATACACACACTTGCACATACTGACACATACACACACTTGCACATACAGACACTTGCACATACAGACACTTGCACATACAGACACATACACACACTTGCACATACAGACACAATCACACACTTGCACATACAGACACATACACACTTGCACATACAGACACATACACACACTTGCACATACAGACACTTGCACATACAGACACTTGCACACACAGACACATACACACACTTGCACATACAGACACTTGCACATACAGACACTTGCACACACAGACACATACACACACTTGCACATACAGACACTTGCACATACAGATACTTGCACATACACACACTTGCACATACAGACACATACACACACTTGCACATACAGACACTTGCACATACACACACTTGCACATACAGACACTTGCACATACAGATACTTGCACATACAGACACTTGCACACACAGACACATACACACACTTGCACATACAGACACTTGCACATACAGACACTTGCACATACAGACACTTACACATACAGACACAATCACACACTTGCACATACACACACTTGCACATACACACACTTGCACATACACACACTTGCACATACACATACAGACACATACACACACTTGCACATACAGACACATACACACACTTGCACATAGACACATACACACACTTGCACATACACACACTTGCGCGCACACACTTGCACATACAGACACATACACACACTTGCACATACAGACACATACACACACTTGCACATACTAACACATACACACACTTGCACATACACACACTTGCACATACTAACACATACACACACTTGCACATACACACACTTGCACATACTAACACATACACACACTTGCACATACACACACTTGCACATACACACACTTGCACATACTAACACATACACACACTTGCACATACTAACACATACACACACTTGCACATACACACACTTGCACATACTAACACATACACACACTTGCACATACACACACTTGCACATACTAACACATACACACACTTGCACATACACACACTTGCACATACACACACTTGCACATACTAACACATACACACACTTGCACATACACACACTTGCACATACTAACACATACACACACTTGCACATACTAACACATACACACACTTGCACATACTAACACATACACACACTTGCACATACTAACACATACACACACTTGCACATACACACACTTGCACATACTAACACATACACACACTTGCACATACAGACACTTGCACATACACACACTTACACACACTTGCACATACACACACTTACACATACATACACATACACACACTTGCACATACAGACACATACACACACTTGCACATACAGACACATACAGGCCCACATATATGTATGCCCACACCTCATCTCTTTTTTTTCAGCTATAGGTAAGCACAAAGTTCAAAGACCTTAACCCTCCACAGAGCCTTTTTTTGGTAGTCTAGTCAAAATGATGAGAGAGAGATAAATAGAGAGAGAGAGAGAGAAAAACAGAGAGTGGGGAGAAAGATAGGGAGAAATAGAGAGGGATAGAGAGAGAGAGAGAGAGAGAGAGGAGAGCAAGAAAGAGAGAAAGATTAAAGACAAATGTATAGAAAGTAAACAAGAAAGTGAAATGGGTACAAAAAGATGAGAATAGATCATGAAGAGAAATGGGTACAAAAAGATGAGAATAGATCATGAGAGAAATGGGTACAAAAAGATGAGAATAGATCAAGAAGAGAAATGGGTACAAAAAGACGATAATAGATCAAGAAGGGAAATGGGTACAAAATATGTATAGAAAGCAACTGACAGCGGACACTGTGGCATTGACTGGAGACTGCGAGAGGGTCCCAGTCAGACTGATGCTGGATGTAAATGCATTGGGTGCTGTGCTGAGAGTCAGTCGTGACTGGGTCACACACTGAGTTTGTTTGTGAGCTACGAAAGAGGCCAATGACCTCAACTGTTTCTTGCACTTGCCACATTGGAAAATATCATCATCCTCCTCCTCTGCAAATTGATGACCAGCAGCTGATCAATAGATGTAAGAATCAATAGATCAATCAATATAAGCAATTTATCTATAAATGCAAAAATCAATAAATGTACTAATCGATATACTGATACTTGTAATAATAAATCAATCATTAAATGTAAGAATCAATAGAAGTAAGAATCAATAGATGTAAGAATCAATTTACTAATAGATGTAAGAATCAATTTACTAATAGATGTAAGAATCAATTTACTAATAGATGTAAGAATCAATTTACTAATAGATGTAATAATCAATTTACTAATACATGTAAGAATCAATTTACTAATAGATGTAAGAATCAATTTACTAATAGATATAAGAATCAATTTACTAATAGATGTAAGAATCAATAGAAGTAAGAATCAATTTACTAATAGATGTAAGAATCAATGGATGTAAGAATCAATAGATGTTAGAATCAATTTACTAATTGATGTAAGAATCAATTTACTAATAGATGTAAGAATCAATAGAAGTAAGAATCAATTTACTAATAGATGTAAGAATCAATGGATGTAAGAATCAATAGATGTTAGAATCAATTTACTAATTGATGTAAGAATCAATTTACTAATAGATGTAAGAATCAATGGATGTAAGAATCATTAGATGTTAGAATCAATTTACTAATAGATGTAAGAATCAATGGATGTAAGAATCAATAGATGTTAGAATCAATTTACTAATTGATGTAAGAATCAATTTACTAATAGATGTAAGAATCAATGGATGTAAGAATCATTAGATGTTAGAATCAATTTACTAATAGATGTAAGAATCAATAGATGTAAAAATCAATAGATGTTTTAATCCATTTATAAACAGATATATTAACTCTTTACAGTCCCATTCGATGGTGTGAAAAACATTAGTTGCAGTTAAATGGGACCTAAATTGATAGCTAACACAGATTTAGTTTGATCATAAAGGATGATATTCAATTTACATCACATGCTGTCATTCAAATAACAACTGATACTTTTCATAACAGTCACCAGGGGACGGCGTGGCCTAGTGGATAAGTGGCACGGCTCACAATCCGAAGGTGCTGGGTTCGATCCCCATCACAGCACCTGCCGTTACCCCGGGGAAGCAAACCCTTAGAAAATGCAGGAGGAAGCAGACCCTTACATAAAATGCATGCTGAAGTCGGATGCATTGGGCCGACAGGCGCAAAATAAAAACTACAGTGCAACGCACACCGCCTTGGGGATTAGAGAAATAAGGCGAACGCAAAAAAAAAAAAAAAAAAAAAAAAAAAAAAAATAATAGTCACCACCTAAACCAAATTTATCAGCCTCAAAATCATTGAAATTACTTTCAACAACTTGTTCTGTTAGCCTTTTAGAACTGCCATTTTCTGAATTTTCAAAACCATTTTTCATCATGTAAATTTTCCTGAAGGCATGCTTCTATATTTGTGATGCCATATTTGTTTTTTCCGGAAATGTGTGTACTGTGTAGATATCACTATAATATGACCAACATCCAACGGCACAGCCAAAATTACGCCTTACAATAATGGTTCACCCGTCACACCAACAAACTGTGGATTGGGGTATTTACACACAGCCCGATATATCGGTGTCACTAGTTGAAAAGGTAAGTATGGGGGAATGTCTAGTGCAGCTTACATTTAATGAAGAGTTTTTGTGGATATGTCAATACTTATTTTTCTTATCATTTTGTTTCCTTTGTGGCACTCTGAACGATGAAATTAGGAACTGAAAAGTCCAGAAATTACTTATTAATTGACCAGACCCAGAAAAGCAAGTGGTCATTTTCACAGACGCCCTCTCAGTATTAATGGCGCTGAAGAACCAGCACAAAAATGAACTCGGTGCAGAGTGATACAGAAATCACATACAATGAGACAAAAGCATTCATCGGGGCAACGTACAGTGCAAAATAGAAAGAAGACCACCCTGGCCACATAGAAACGATGCCTACCATCAACTCTCCAGGTGAGACCAGGTGATAATTCTCTGGCTACACACAGGTCACAACAGGCTGAGATGCCAACTGTACAAAAGCTCAAGATTGGCACTACAGACCTTTGTGCCTGCAGCACAGCCCCCATGAAGGCAGAACATATTTTGCTGTCCTGTCCACTGTATACCGACAAAAGAAGTAGCATTTGGCAACAGCCAGTGTCCTTCCACAAGAAGCTGTACGGAAGCGTACAGAGCCTTGAGTCGACTGCTGCCTTCGTTAGAGTCATTGAAGTTGAGGTCTGAAGATGAACGAGGAAGAATTGACCAAACCTATGATTTGGATAACACATAGATGTTCAATACATGTCTGATTTAGCCTCTGAGGGACAGAAGAAAGTGAATTTGGTAACGCTATTGATGAGATAATACCAAAATACGAATGGTCAATACCAAGAATATGAAGTGCTAGTTCCCTCTCCAGGTGAATGACGCTTTAACACTTCACTTAATGACATTTTAACACTTCACTTAATGACATTTTAACACTTCACTTAATGACATTTTAACACTTCACTTAATGGCATTTTAACACTTCACTTAATGACGCTTTAACACTTCACTTAATGACATTTTAACACTTCACTTAATGACATTTTAACACTTCACTTAATGACGCTTTAACACTTCACTTAATGACATTTTAACACTTCACTTAATGACATTTTAACACTTCACTTAATGACATTTTAACACTTCACTTAATGACATTTTAACACTTCACTTAATGACATTTTAACACTTCACTTAATGACGCTTTAACACTTCACTTAATGACATTTTAACACTTCACTTAATGACATTTTGACACTTCACTTAATGACATTTTAACACTTCACTTAATGGCATTTTAACACTTCACTTAATGACGCTTTAACACTTCACTTAATGACATTTTAACACTTCACTTAATGACATTTTAACACTTCACTTAATGACATTTTAACACTTCACTTAATGGCATTTTAACACTTCACTTAATGACGCTTTAACACTTCACTTAATGACATTTTAACACTTCACTTAATGACATTTTAACACTTCACTTAATGACATTTTAACACTTCACTTAATGACATTTTAACACTTCACTTAATGGCATTTTAACACTTCACTTAATGACGCTTTAACACTTCACTTAATGACATTTTAACACTTCACTTAATGACATTTTAACACTTCACTTAATGACATTTTAACACTTCACTTAATGACATTTTAACACTTCACTTAATGACATTTTAACACTTCACTTAATGACATTTTAACACTACACTTAATGGCATTTTAACACTTCACTTAATGACATTTTAACACTTCACTTAATGACATTTTAACACTTCACTTAATGACATTTTAACACTTCACTTAATGGCATTTTAACACTTCACTTAATGACATTTTAACACTTCACTTAATGACATTTTAACACTTCACTTAATGACATTTTAACACTTCACTTAATGACATTTTAACACTTCACTTAATGACATTTTAACACTTCACTTAATGACATTTTAACACTTCACTTAATGATATTTTAACACTTCACACTAATCTGTATTTTTATTGTGAATTCTTCATGTCACAGACAACTCAATTATTTGTCTTTACATCTGGTAATCATAAAACAAAATGCATGAAGGAACAAGAATGGATAGAATCATAAACAAATATATTAGGAGACAGGTAGGCACAGGACCTGTGTCAGACCTCATCAGGAGACAGGTAGGCACAGCACCTGTGTCAGACCTCATCAAGAGACAGGTAGGCACAGCACCTGTGTCAGACCTCATCAAGAGACAGGTAGGCACAGCACCTGTGTCAGACCTCATCAAGAGATAGGTAGGCACAGCACCTGTGTCAGACCTCATCAAGAGACAGGTAGGCACAGCACCTGTGTCAGACCTCATCAAGAGACAGGTAGGCACAGCACCTGTGTCAGACCTCATCAAGAGACAGGTAGGCACAGCACCTGTGTCAGACCTCATCAAGAGACAGGTAGGCACAGCACCTGTGTCAGACCTCATCAAGAGACAGGTAGGAACACCTCCAGTGTTTGACCTCATCAAGAGACAGGTAGGAACAGCTCCAGTGTCAGACCTCATCAAGAGACAGGGAGGAACACCTCCAGTGTTTGACCTCATCAAGAGACAGGTAGGAACACCTCCAGTGTTTGACCTCATCAATAGACAGGTAGGAACAGCTCCAGTGTTTGACCTCATCAAGAGACAGATAGGAACACCTCCAGTGTTTGACCTCATCAAGAGACAGGTAGGCACAGCACCTGTGTCAGACCTCATCAAGAGACAGGTAGGCACAGCACCTGTGTCAGACCTCATCAAGAGACAGGTAGGCACAGCACCTGTGTCAGACCTCATCAAGAGACAGGTAGGCACAGCACCTGTGTCAGACCTCATCAAGAGACAGGTAGGAACACCTCCAGTGTTTGACCTCATCAAGAGACAGGTAGGAACAGCTCCAGTGTCAGACCTCATCAAGAGACAGGGAGGAACACCTCCAGTGTTTGACCTCATCAAGAGACAGGTAGGAACACCTCCAGTGTTTGACCTCATCAATAGACAGGTAGGAACAGCTCCAGTGTTTGACCTCATCAAGAGACAGATAGGAACACCTCCAGTGTTTGACCTCATCAAGAGACAGGTAGGAACACCTCCAGTGTTTGACCTCATCAAGAGACAGGTAGGAACACCTCCAGTGTTTGACCTCATCAAGAGACAGGTAGGAACACCTCCAGTGTTTGACCTCATCAAGAGACAGGTAGGAACACCTCCAGTGTTTGACCTCATCAAGAGACAGGTAGGAAAACCTCCAGTGTTAGACCTCATCAAGAGACATGTAGGAACACCTCCAGTGTTAGACCTCATCAAGAGACAGGTAGGAACACCTCCAGTGTTAGACCTCATCAAGAGACAACAAACCAAATGGTTCAGGCACATGAAACAACTAACACCAGATAGTATCCCTTAGTAAGCAATGATTTACAGATACAATGGATTCAGAGCCAAGGACCAACCACGCAAAAGAAGGTCATCAGAAGTAACAGAAACAGTGCAACTCCTCATGTGCGACGTCGGTCAAGAAACCTCTTCATAAAATGACTCTGAAAGGCACAAGCAGGACAAAAGCAAAAAGAAGAAGAAGAATTTGAGTTTGATTTGTTGAATATTTATGAATTGAAATAAAAACTATTTGAAAAACAGGAGTTGCTGCTCTCCCCTTGAACAATAATACACAAATGTAAACAATATTAGGCTGTACTATAAGAGTTGATCCATTCATCATATTAGGCTGTACTATAAGAGTTAATCCATTCATCATATTAGACTGTACTGTAAGAGTTAATCCATTCATCATATTAGGCTGTACTATAAGAGTTGATCCATTCATCATATTAGGCTGTACTATAAGAGTTGATCCATTCATCATATTAGGCTGTACTATAAGAGTTAATCCATTCATCATATTAGGCTGTACTATAAGAGTTAATCCATTCATCATATTAGGCTGTACTGTAGGAGTTAATCCATTCATCATATTAAACTGTACTGTAAGAGTTAATCCATTCATCATAGTAGGCTGTATTGTAGGAGTTAATCCATTCATCATATTAGACTGTACTGTAAGAGTTAATCCATTCATCATATTAGACTGTACTGTAAGAGTTGATCCATTCATCATATTAGACTGTACTGTATGAGTTGATCCATTCATCATATTAGACTATACTGTATGAGTTGATCCATTCATCATATTAGACTGTACTGTAAGAGTTAATCCATTCATCATATTAGACTGTACTGTATGAGTTGATCCATTCATCATATTAGACTGTACTGTAAGAGTTGATCCATTCATCATATTAGGCTGTACTGTAAGAGTTGATCCATTCATCAATTGGTGTATGAATGAAACGATCAAGGTGTCTGAAGCATGCTGATAGATGCCATATTTAATATCCAGGCCCTTCTGTTAAGTGCTCAATTATTTGTATTGCTATTTATAAATATACAGTGCCCAGTTGTTATAACCTCATCTAGCATTGAGCCTATAACACCAAGCAGTAGCATAGGAGAAGAGAAAGTCTATGACTTAGTGATGATACCTTGTGTGTCTGAGACAAGTTGCGAGTCCAACAATGACTGCACAGCGGCTGCGGTCTGGCTATCAACAGCTTGCACTGAGCAATACAAACATCACAACGATATTATCAATATATGAATAATTATGTGCAAGTCATCAATTGTGAGCTTAACAAACTCTTAGATGACTGTGGACATTAGCACTACACTATTAGCATGGGAGTACCACTACAGTTGGATCTCCTAGATGACTGTGGACATTAGCACTACACTATTAGCATGGGAGTACCACTACAGTTGGATCTCCTAGATGACTGTGGACATTAGCACTACACTATTAGCATGGGAGTACCACTACAGTTGGATCTCCTAGATGACTGGACATTAGCACTACACTATTAGCATGGGAGTACCACTACAGTTGGATCTCCTAGATGACTGGACATTAGCACTACACTATTAGCATGGGAGTACCACTACAATTGGATCTCCTAGATGACTGTGGACATTAGCACTACACTATTAGCATGGGAGTACCACTACAATTGGATCTCCTAGATGACTGTGGACATTAGCACTACACTATTAGCATGGGAGTACCACTACAGTTGGATCTCCTAGATGACTGTGGACATTAGCACTACACTATTAGCATGGGAGTACCCCTACAGTTAGATCTCCTAGATGACTGGACATTCACACCACATTTGTAGCATGGGAGTACCACTACAGGTGGATCTCCTAGATGACTGGACATTCACACCACATTAGTAGCATGGGCGTACCACTACAGTTGGATCTCCTAGATGACTGGACATTCACACGACATTAGTAGCATGGGAGTACCACTACAGTTGGATCTCCTAGATGACTGGACATTCACACCACATTAGTAGCATGGGAGTACCACTACAGTTGGTCTCCTTGCAGGAGATATTGATGTCTTGTTGTACAGTTCTTTCTTCTTCCCTATTTGACATGATGAGCTGGTCAGCCCCATCGATCACCTTACTTAGATGCCTTGCATGACATGCATACTTGGTGCAGGGCCCTCTCCTCCCCAGTAAGATACACAGGACCTCCTCCTCCCCAGTAAGATACCCAGGACCTTCTCCTCCCCAGTAAGATGACCGTTGACCTCCTCCTCCCCAGTAAGATGACCATGAACCTCCTCCTCCCCAGTAAGAAGACCATGGACCTCCTCCTCCCCAGTAAGAAGACCATGGACCTCCTCCTCCCCAGTAAGATGACTGTGGACCTTCTCCTCCCCAGTAAGATGACCAAGGACCTCCTTCTCCCCAGTAAGATGACCGTGGACCTCCTCCTCCCCAGTAAGATGACCAAGGACCTCCTCCTCCCCAGTAAGATGACCGTGAACCTCCTCCTCCGCAGTAAGATGACCGTGGACCTCCTCCTCCACAGTTAGATGACCATGGACCTCCTCCTCCCTAGTAAGATACCCAGGACCCTCTCCTCCCTAGTAAGATGACCGAGAACTTCATCTTCCCCAGTAAGATACCCAGGACCTCCTCCTCCCCAGTAAGAGGACCGTGGACCTCCTCCTCCCCAGTAAGATGACCGTGAACCTCCTCCTCCCCAGTAAGATGACCGTGAACCTCCTCCTCCCCAGTAAGATGACCGTGGACCTCCTCCTCCCCGGTAAGATGACCATGGACCTCCTCCTCCCTAGTAAGATACCCAGGACCCTCTCCTCCCTAGTAAGATACTCAGGACCTCCTCCTCCCCAGTAAGATACCCAGAACCTCCTCCTCCCCAGTAAGATGACCGTGGACCTCCTCCTCCCCAGTAGATGACCATGAACCTCCTCCTCCTCAGCAAGATGACCGTGGACCTCCTCCTCCCCAGTAAGATGACCATGAACCTCCTCCTCCCCAGTAAGATACCCAGGACCTCCTCCTCCCCAGATAGATGACCGTGGACCTCCTCCTCCCCAGTAAGATACCCAGGACCTATTCCTCCCAAGTAAGATGACCGTGGACCTCCTCCTCCCCAGTAAGATGACCGTGGACCTCATCCTCCCAAGTAAGATGACAGTAAACCTCCTCCTCCCCAATAAGATGACCGTGGACCTCCTCCTCACCAGTAAGATGACCATGGACCTCCTCCTCCCCAGCAAGATACCCAGGACCTTCTCCTCCCTGAAAATATGACCGTGGACATACTCCTCCCCAGTAAGATACCCAGGACCTCCTCCTCCCCAGTAAGATACCCAGGACCTTCTCCTCCCCAGTAAGATACCCAGGACCTCCTCCTAACCAGTAAGATGACCATGGACCTCTTCCTCCCCATTAAGATACCCAGGACCTCCTCCTCCTCAGTAAGATACCCAGGACCTTCTCCTCCCCAGTAAGATGACTGTGGACCTCCTCCTCCCCAGTAAGATGACCATGAACCTCCTCCTCCCCAGTAAGATGACCCAGGACCTCCTCCTCCCCAGTAAGATGACCATGAACCTCCTCCTCCCCAGTAAGATACCCAGGACCTCCTCCTCCCCAGTAAGATGACAGTGGACCTCCTCCTCCCCGGTAAGATGACCATGAACCTCCTCCTCCCCAGTAAGATGACCATGAACCTCATCCTCCCCAGTAAGATACCCAGGACCTCCTCCTCCCCAGTAAGATGACAGTGGACCTCCTCCTCCCCAGAAAGATGACCATGAACCTCCTCCTCCCCAGTAAGATGACCGTGGACCTCCTCCTCCCCAGTAAGATGACCATGGACCTCCTCCTCCCTAGTCAGATATCCAGGACCCTCTCCTCCCTAGTAAGGTGACCGTGGATATCCTCCTCCCTAGTAAGATACCCAGGACCTCCTCCTCCCCAGCAAAATGACCGTGGACCTCCTCCTCCCCAGCAAGATGACTGTGGACCTCCTCCTCCCTAGTAAGATGACCGTGGACCTCCTCCTACCCAATAAAATGACCATAAACTTCCTCATCCCCAGTAAGATGACCATGAACCTCCTCCTCCCCAGTAAGATGACCGTGAACCTCCTCCCCAGTAAGATGACCGTGGACCTCCTCCTCCCCAGTAAGATGACCATGGACCTCCTCCTCCCTAGTAAGATACCCAGGACCCTCTCCTCCCTAGTAAGATGACCATGAACCTCATCCTCCCCAGTAAGATACCCAGGACCTCCTCCTCCCCAGTAAGATGACCATGGACCTCCTCCTCCCCAGTAGATGACCATGAACCTCCTCCTCATCAGCAAGATGACCGTGGACCTCCTCTTCCCCAGTAAGATGACCATGAACCTCCTCCTCCCCAGTAAGATACCCAGGACCCTCTCCTCCCTAGTAAGGTGACCGTGGACCTCCTCCTCCCTAGTAAGATACCCAGGACCTCCTCCTCCCCAGCAAGATGACTGTGGACCTCCTCCTCCCCAGTAAAATGACCGTGGACCTCCTCCTCCCCAGTTTGATGACCGTGGACCTCCTCCTCCCCAGTAAGATGACTGTGGACCTCATCCTCCCCAGTAAGATGACAGTAAACCTCCTCCCCAGTAAGATGACCGTGGACCTCCTCCTCCCCAGTAAGATGACCATGGACCCACTCCTCCCCAGCAAGATACCCAGGACCTTCTCCTCCCTAGTAATATGACCGTGGACCTCCTTCTCCCCAGTAAGATACCCATGACATCCTCCTCCCCAGTAAGATGACCATGGACCTCCTCCTCCCTAGTAAGATACCCAGGACCTCCTCCTCCCCAGTACGATGACCGTGGACCTCCTCCTCCCCAGTAAGATGACCATGAATCTCCTCCTCCCCATTAAGATGACCATGGACCTCCTCCTCCCTAGTAAGATACCCAGGACCCTCTCCTCCCTAGTAAGATGACCATGAACCTCATCCTCCCCAGTAAGATACCCAGAACCTCCTCCTCCCCAGTAAGATGACCATGGACCTCCTCCTCCCCAGTAGATGACCATGAACCTCCTCCTCCTCAGAAAGATGACCGTGGACCTCCTCCTCCCCAGTAAGATGACCATGGACCTCCTCCTCCCTAGTAAGATACCCAAGACCCTCTCCTCCCTGTTAAGATGACCATGAACCTCCTCCTCCCCAGTAAGTTACCTAGAGCCTCCTCCTCCCCAGTAAGATGACCGTGGACCTCCTCCTCCCCAATAAGATACCCAGGACCTACTCCTCCCCAGTAAGATGACCGTGGACCTACTCCTCCCCAGTAAGATGACCGTGGACCTCCTCCTCCCCAGTAAGATGACCATGGACCTCCTCCTCCCTAGTAAGATACCAAGGACCCTCTCCTCCCTAGTAAGGTGACTGTGGACCTCCTCCTCCCTAGTAAGATACCCAGGACCTCCTCCTCCCCAGCAAGATGACTGTGGACCTCCTCCTACCTAGTAAGATACCCAGGACCTCCTCCTCCCCAGTAAGATGACCGTGAACCTCCTCCTCCCCAGTAAGATGACCGTGGACCTCCTCCTCCCCAGTAAGATGACCATGGACCTCCTCCTCCCCAGTAAGATACCCAGGACCCTCTCCTCCCTAGTAAGATGACCATGAACCTCATCCTCCCCAGTAAGATACCCAGGACCTCCTCCTCCCCAGTAAGATGACCATTGACCTCCTCCTCCTCAGTAGATGACCATGAACCACCTCCTCCTCAGCAAGATGACCGTGGACCTCCTCCTCCCCAGTAAGATGACCATGAACCTCCTCCTCCCCAGTAAGATACCTAGGACCTCCTCCTCCCCAGTAAGATGACCGTGGACCTCCTCCTACCTAGTAAGATACCCAGGACCTCCTCCTCCCCAGTAAGATGACCGTGGACCTCCTCCTCCCCAGTAAGATGACCATGGACCTCCTCCTCCCTAGTAAGATACCCAGGACCCTCTCCTCCCTAGAAACATGACCATGAACCTCATCCTCCCCAGTAAGATACGCAGGACCTCCTCATCCCCAGTAAGATGACCATGGACCTCCTCCTCCCCAGTAGATGACCATGAACCTCCTCCTCCCCAGTAAGATGACCATGGACCTCCTCCTCCCTAGTAAGATATCCAGGACCCTCTCCTCCCTAGTAAGGTGGCCGTGGATATCCTCCTCCCTAGTAAGATAGCCAGGACCTCCTCCTCCCCAGTAAGATGACCGTGGACCTCCTCGTCCCCAGTAAGATGACCATGAATCTCCTCCTCCCCAGTAAGATGACCGTGGACCTCCTCCTCCCCAGCAAGATGACCGTGGACCTCCTCCTCCCTAGTAAGATGACCGTGGACCTCCTCCTCCCCAGTAAGATGACCGTGGACCTCCTCCTCCCCAGTAAGATGACCGTAAACTTCCTCCTCCCCAGTAAGATGACCATGAACCTCCTCCTCCCCAGTAAGATGACCATGAACCTCCTCCCCAGTAAGATGACCGTTAACCTCCTCCTCCCCAGTAAGATGACTGTGGACCTCCTCCTCCCCAGTAAGATGACCATGGACCTCCTCCTCCCTAGTAAGATACCCAGGACCCTCTCCTCCCTAGTAAGATGACCATGAACCTCATCCTCCCCAGTAAGATACCCAGGACCTCCTCCTCCCCAGTAAGATGACCATGGACCTCCTCCTCCCCAGTAAGATTACCGTGGACCTCCTCCTCCCCAGTAGATGACCATGAACCTCCTCCTCCCCAGTAAGATGACCATGAACCTCCTCCTCCCCAGTAAGAAGACCATGGACCTCCTCCTCCCCAGTAAGATGACTGTGGACCTTCTCCTCCCCAGTAAGATGACCGTGGACCTCCTCCTCCCCAGTAAGATGACCAAGGACCTCCTTCTCCCCAGTAAGATGACCGTGGACCTCCTCCTCCCCAGTAAGATGACCAAGGACCTCCTCCTCCCCAGTAAGATGACCGTGAACCTCCTCCTCCCCAGTAAGATGACCGTGAACCTCCTCCCCAGGAGAATGACCGTGAACCTCCTTCTCCCCAGTAAGATGACCGTGGACCTCCTCCTCCCCAGTAAGATGACTGTGGACCTCATCCTCCCCAGTAAGATGACAGTAAACCTCCTCCCCAGTAAGATGACCGTGGACCTCCTCCTCCCCAGTAAGATGACCATGGACCCACTCCTCCCCAGTAAGATACCCAGGACCTTCTCCTCCCTAGTAATATGACCGTGGACCTCCTTCTCCCCAGTAAGATACCCATGACATCCTCCTCCCCAGTAAGATGACCATGGACCTCCTCCTCCCTAGTAAGATACCCAGGACCTCCTCCTCCCCAGTACGATGACCGTGGACCTCCTCCTCCCCAGTAAGATGACCATGAATCTCCTCCTCCCCAGCAAGATGACCGTGGACCTCCTCCTCCCCAGCAAGAAGACCGTGGACCTCCTCCTCCCTAGTAAGATGACCGTGGACCTCCTCCTACCCAGTAAGATGACCGTGGACCTCCTCCTCCCCAGTAAGATGACCGTGAACCTCCTCCTCCCCAGTAAGATGACCATGGACCTCCTCCTCCCTAGTAAGATACCCAGGACCCTCTCCTCCCTAGTAAGATGACCATGAACCTCATCCTCCCCAGTAAGATACCCAGGACCTCCTCCTCCCCAGTAAGATGACCATGGACCTCCTCCTCCTCAGTAGATGACCATGAACCACCTCCTCCCCAGTAAGATGACCGTGGACCTCCTCCTCCCCAGTAAGATACCCAGGACCTACTCCTCCCCAGTAAAATGACCGTGGACCTACTCCTCCCCAGTAAGATGACCGTGGACCTCCTCCTCACCAGTAAGATGACCATGGACCTCCTCCTCACCAGTAAGATGACCATGGACCTCCTCCTCCCCAGCAAGATACCCAGGACCTTCTCCTCCCTGAAAATATGACCGTGGACATACTACTCCCCAGTAAGATACCCAGGACCTCCTCCTCCCCAGTAAGATACCCAGGACCTTCTCCTCCCCAGTAAGATACCCAGGACCTCCTCCTAACCAGTAAGATGACCATGGACCTCTTCCTCCCCATTAAGATACCCAGGACCTCCTCCTCCTCAGTAAGATACCCAGGACCTTCTCCTCCCCAGTAAGATGACTGTGGACCTCCTCCTCCCCAGTAAGATGACCATGAACCTCCTCCTCCCCAGTAAGATGACCCAGGACCTCCTCCTCCCCAGTAAGATGACCATGAACCTCCTCCTCCCCAGTAAGATACCCAGGACCTCCTCCTCCCCAGTAAGATGACAGTGGACCTCCTCCTCCCCGGTAAGATGACCATGAACCTCCTCCTCCCCAGTAAGATGACCATGAACCTCATCCTCCCCAGTAAGATACCCAGGACCTCCTCCTCCCCAGTAAGATGACAGTGGACCTCCTCCTCCCCAGAAAGATGACCATGAACCTCCTCCTCCCCAGTAAGATGACCGTGGACCTCCTCCTCCCCAGTAAGATGACCATGGACCTCCTCCTCCCTAGTCAGATATCCAGGACCCTCTCCTCCCTAGTAAGGTGACCGTGGATATCCTCCTCCCTAGTAAGATACCCAGGACCTCCTCCTCCCCAGCAAAATGACCGTGGACCTCCTCCTCCCCAGCAAGATGACTGTGGACCTCCTCCTCCCTAGTAAGATGACCGTGGACCTCCTCCTACCCAGTAAAATGACCATAAACTTCCTCATCCCCAGTAAGATGACCATGAACCTCCTCCTCCCCAGTAAGATGACCGTGAACCTCCTCCCCAGTAAGATGACCGTGGACCTCCTCCTCCCCAGTAAGATGACCATGGACCTCCTCCTCCCTAGTAAGATACCCAGGACCCTCTCCTCCCTAGTAAGATGACCATGAACCTCATCCTCCCCAGTAAGATACCCAGGACCTCCTCCTCCCCAGTAAGATGACCATGGACCTCCTCCTCCCCAGTAGATGACCATGAACCTCCTCCTCATCAGCAAGATGACCGTGGACCTCCTCTTCCCCAGTAAGATGACCATGAACCTCCTCCTCCCCAGTAAGATACCCAGGACCCTCTCCTCCCTAGTAAGGTGACCGTGGACCTCCTCCTCCCTAGTAAGATACCCAGGACCTCCTCCTCCCCAGCAAGATGACTGTGGACCTCCTCCTCCCCAGTAAAATGACCGTGGACCTCCTCCTCCCCAGTTTGATGACCGTGGACCTCCTCCTCCCCAGTAAGATGACTGTGGACCTCATCCTCCCCAGTAAGATGACAGTAAACCTCCTCCCCAGTAAGATGACCGTGGACCTCCTCCTCCCCAGTAAGATGACCATGGACCCACTCCTCCCCAGCAAGATACCCAGGACCTTCTCCTCCCTAGTAATATGACCGTGGACCTCCTTCTCCCCAGTAAGATACCCATGACATCCTCCTCCCCAGTAAGATGACCATGGACCTCCTCCTCCCTAGTAAGATACCCAGGACCTCCTCCTCCCCAGTACGATGACCGTGGACCTCCTCCTCCCCAGTAAGATGACCATGAATCTCCTCCTCCCCATTAAGATGACCATGGACCTCCTCCTCCCTAGTAAGATACCCAGGACCCTCTCCTCCCTAGTAAGATGACCATGAACCTCATCCTCCCCAGTAAGATACCCAGAACCTCCTCCTCCCCAGTAAGATGACCATGGACCTCCTCCTCCCCAGTAGATGACCATGAACCTCCTCCTGCTCAGAAAGATGACCGTGGACCTCCTCCTCCCCAGTAAGATGACCATGGACCTCCTCCTCCCTAGTAAGATACCCAAGACCCTCTCCTCCCTGTTAAGATGACCATGAACCTCCTCCTCCCCAGTAAGTTACCTAGAGCCTCCTCCTCCCCAGTAAGATGACCGTGGACCTCCTCCTCCCCAATAAGATACCCAGGACCTACTCCTCCCCAGTAAGATGACCGTGGACCTACTCCTCCCCAGTAAGATGACCGTGGACCTCCTCCTCCCCAGTAAGATGACCATGGACCTCCTCCTCCCTAGTAAGATACCAAGGACCCTCTCCTCCCTAGTAAGGTGACTGTGGACCTCCTCCTCCCTAGTAAGATACCCAGGACCTCCTCCTCCCCAGCAAGATGACTGTGGACCTCCTCCTACCTAGTAAGATACCCAGGACCTCCTCCTCCCCAGTAAGATGACCGTGAACCTCCTCCTCCCCAGTAAGATGACCGTGGACCTCCTCCTCCCCAGTAAGATGACCATGGACCTCCTCCTCCCCAGTAAGATACCCAGGACCCTCTCCTCCCTAGTAAGATGACCATGAACCTCATCCTCCCCAGTAAGATACCCAGGACCTCCTCCTCCCCAGTAAGATGACCATTGACCTCCTCCTCCTCAGTAGATGACCATGAACCACCTCCTCCTCAGCAAGATGACCGTGGACCTCCTCCTCCCCAGTAAGATGACCATGAACCTCCTCCTCCCCAGTAAGATACCTAGGACCTCCTCCTCCCCAGTAAGATGACCGTGGACCTCCTCCTACCTAGTAAGATACCCAGGACCTCCTCCTCCCCAGTAAGATGACCGTGGACCTCCTCCTCCCCAGTAAGATGACCATGGACCTCCTCCTCCCTAGTAAGATACCCAGGACCCTCTCCTCCCTAGAAACATGACCATGAACCTCATCCTCCCCAGTAAGATACGCAGGACCTCCTCATCCCCAGTAAGATGACCATGGACCTCCTCCTCCCCAGTAGATGACCATGAACCTCCTCCTCCCCAGTAAGATGACCATGGACCTCCTCCTCCCTAGTAAGATATCCAGGACCCTCTCCTCCCTAGTAAGGTGGCCGTGGATATCCTCCTCCCTAGTAAGATACCCAGGACCTCCTCCTCCCCAGTAAGATGACCGTGGACCTCCTCCTCCCCAGTAAGATGACCATGAATCTCCTCCTCCCCAGTAAGATGACCGTGGACCTCCTCCTCCCCAGCAAGATGACCGTGGACCTCCTCCTCCCTAGTAAGATGACCGTGGACCTCCTCCTCCCCAGTAAGATGACCGTGGACCTCCTCCTCCCCAGTAAGATGACCGTAAACTTCCTCCTCCCCAGTAAGATGACCATGAACCTCCTCCTCCCCAGTAAGATGACCATGAACCTCCTCCCCAGTAAGATGACCGTTAACCTCCTCCTCCCCAGTAAGATGACTGTGGACCTCCTCCTCCCCAGTAAGATGACCATGGACCTCCTCCTCCCTAGTAAGATACCCAGGACCCTCTCCTCCCTAGTAAGATGACCATGAACCTCATCCTCCCCAGTAAGATACCCAGGACCTCCTCCTCCCCAGTAAGATGACCATGGACCTCCTCCTCCCCAGTAAGATTACCGTGGACCTCCTCCTCCCCAGTAGATGACCATGAACCTCCTCCTCCCCAGTAAGATGACCATGAACCTCCTCCTCCCCAGTAAGAAGACCATGGACCTCCTCCTCCCCAGTAAGATGACTGTGGACCTTCTCCTCCCCAGTAAGATGACCGTGGACCTCCTCCTCCCCAGTAAGATGACCAAGGACCTCCTTCTCCCCAGTAAGATGACCGTGGACCTCCTCCTCCCCAGTAAGATGACCAAGGACCTCCTCCTCCCCAGTAAGATGACCGTGAACCTCCTCCTCCCCAGTAAGATGACCGTGAACCTCCTCCCCAGGAGAATGACCGTGAACCTCCTTCTCCCCAGTAAGATGACCGTGGACCTCCTCCTCCCCAGTAAGATGACTGTGGACCTCATCCTCCCCAGTAAGATGACAGTAAACCTCCTCCCCAGTAAGATGACCGTGGACCTCCTCCTCCCCAGTAAGATGACCATGGACCCACTCCTCCCCAGTAAGATACCCAGGACCTTCTCCTCCCTAGTAATATGACCGTGGACCTCCTTCTCCCCAGTAAGATACCCATGACATCCTCCTCCCCAGTAAGATGACCATGGACCTCCTCCTCCCTAGTAAGATACCCAGGACCTCCTCCTCCCCAGTACGATGACCGTGGACCTCCTCCTCCCCAGTAAGATGACCATGAATCTCCTCCTCCCCAGCAAGATGACCGTGGACCTCCTCCTCCCCAGCAAGATACCCAGGACCTACTCCTCCCCAGTAAAATGACCGTGGACCTACTCCTCCCCAGTAAGATGACCGTGGACCTCCTCCTCCCCAGTAAGATGACCATGGACCTCCTCCTCCCTAGTAAGATACCCAGGACCCTCTCCTCCCTAGTAAGATGACCATGAACCTCATCCTCCCCAGTAAGATACCCAGAACCTCCTCCTCCCCAGTAAGATGACCATGGACCTCCTCCTCCCCAGTAGATGACCATGAACCTCCTCCTCCTCAGAAAGATGACCGTGGACCTCCTCCTCCCCAGTAAGATGACCATGGACCTCCTCCTCCCTAGTAAGATACCCAAGACCCTCTCCTCCCTAGTAAGATGACCATGAACCTCCTCCTCCCCAGTAAGATACCTAGAGCCTCCTCCTCCCCAGTAAGATGACCGTGGACCTCCTCCTCCCCACTAAGATACCCAGGACCTACTCCTCCCCAGTAAGATGACCGTGGACCTCCTCCTCCCCAGTAAGATGACCATGGACCTCCTCCTCCCTAGTAAGATACCCAGGACCCTCTCCTCCCTAGTAAGGTGACTGTGGACCTCCTCCTCCCTAGTAAGATACCCAGGACCTCCTCCTCCCCAGCAAGATGACTGTGGACCTCCTCCTACCTAGTAAGATACCCAGGACCTCCTCCTCCCCAGTAAGATGACCGTGAACCTCCTCCTCCCCAGTAAGATGACCGTGGACCTCCTCCTCCTCAGTAAGATGACCATGGACCTCCTCCTCCCCAGTAAGATACCCAGGACCCTCTCCTCCCTAGTAAGATGACCATGAACCTCATCCTCCCCAGTAAGATACCCAGGACCTCCTCCTCCCCAGTAAGATGACCATGGACCTCCTCCTCCTCAGTAGATGACCATGAACCACCTCCTCCTCAGCAAGATGACCGTGGACCTCCTCCTCCCCAGTAAGATGACCATGAACCTCCTCCTCCCCAGTAAGATACCTAGGACCTCCTCCTCCCCAGTAAGATGACCGTGGACCTCCTCCTCCCCAGTAAGATACCCAGGACCTACTCCTCCCCAGTAAGATGACCGTGGACCTACTCCTCCCAATAAGATGACCGTGGACCTCCTCCTCCCCAGTAAGATGACCATGGACCTCCTCCTCCCTAGTAAGATACCCAGGACCCTCTCCTCCCTAGTAAGATGACCATGAACCTCATCCTCCCCAGTAAGATACCCAGGACCTCCTCCTCCCCAGTAAAATGACCATGGACCTCCTCCTCCCCAGTAGATGACCATGAACCTCCTCCTCCTCAGCAAGATGACCGTGGACCTCCTCCTCCCCAGTAAGATGACCATGGACCTCCTCCTCCCTAGTAAAATACCCAGGACCCTCTCCTCCCTAGTAAGATGACCATGAACCTCCTCCTCCCCAGTAAGATACCTATAGCCTCCTCCTCCCCATTAAGATGACCGTGGACCTCCTCCTCCCCAGTAAGATACCCAGGACCTACTCCTCCCCAGTAAGATGACCGTGGACCTACTCCTCCCCAGTAAGATGACCGTGGACCTCCTCCTCCCCAGTAAGATGACCATGGACCTCCTTCTCCCTAGTAAGATACCCAGGACCCTCTCCTCCCTAGTAAGGTGACTGTGGACCTCCTCCTCCCTAGTAAGATACCCAGGACCTCCTCCTCCCCAGCAAGATGACTGTGGACCTCCTCCTACCTAGTAAGATACCCAGGACCTCCTCCTCCCCAGTAAGATGACCGTGGACCTCCTCCTCCCCAGTAAGATGACCATGGACCTCCTCCTCCCTAGTAAGATACCCAGGACCCTCTCCTCCCTAGAAACATGACCATGAACCTCATCCTCCCCAGTAAGATACGCAGGACCTCCTCATCCCCAGTAAGATGACCATGGACCTCCTCCTCCCCAGTAGATGACCATGAACCTCCTCCTCCCCAGTAAGATGACCATGGACCTCCTCCTCCCTAGTAAGATATCCAGGACCCTCTCCTCCCTAGTAAGGTGGCCAGGGATATCCTCCTCCCTAGTAAGATACCCAGGACCTCCTCCTCCCCAGTAAGATGACCATGAATCTCCTCCTCCCCAGTAAGATGACCGTGAACCTCCTCCTCCCCAGCAAGATGACCGTGGACCTCCTCCTCCCTAGTAAGATGACCGTGGACCTCCTCCTCCCCAGTAAGATGACCGTGGACCTCCTCCTCCCCAGTAAGATGACCGTAAACTTCCTCCTCCCCAGTAAGATGACCATGAACCTCCTCCTCCCCAGTAACATGACCATGAACCTCCTCCCCAGTAAGATGACCGTTAACCTCCTCCTCCCCAGTAAGATGACTGTGGACCTCCTCCTCCCCAGTAAGATGACCATGGACCTCCTCCTCCCTAGTAAGATACCCAGGACCCTCTCCTCCCTAGTAAGATGACCATGAACCTCATCCTCCCCAGTAAGATACCCAGGACCTCCTCCTCCCCAGTAAGATGACCATGGACCTCCTCCTCCCCAGTAAGATTACCGTGGACCTCCTCCTCCCCAGTAGATCACCATGAACCTCCTCCTCCCCAGTAAGATGACCATGAACCTCCTCCTCCCCAGTAAGAAGACCATGGACCTCCTCCTCCCCAGTAAGATGACTGTGGACCTTCTCCTCCCCAGTAAGATGACCGTGGACCTCCTCCTCCCCAGTAAGATGACCAAGGACCTCCTTCTCCCCAGTAAGATGACCGTGGACCTCCTCCTCCCCAGTAAGATGACCAAGGACCTCCTCCTCCCCAGTAAGATGACCGTGAACCTCCTCCTCCCCAGTAAGATGACCGTGGACCTCCTCCTCCTCCCTAGTAAGATACCCAGGACCCTCTCCTCCCTAGTAAGATGACCAAGAACTTCATCTTCCCCAGTAAGATACCCAGGACCTCCTCCTCCCCAGTAAGATGACCGTGGACCTCCTCCTCCCCAGTAAGATGACCGTGAACCTCCTCCTCCCAAGTAAGATGACCGTGAACCTCCTCCTCCCCAGTAAGATGACCGAGAACCTCCTCCTCCTCCCCAGTAAGATGACCGTGGACCTCCTCCTCCCCAGTAAGATGACCATGGACCTCCTCCTCCCTAGTAAGATACCCAGGACCCTCTCCTCCCTAGTAAGATACTCAGGACCTCCTCCTCCCCAGTAAGATACCCAGAACCTCCTCCTCCCCAATAAGATGACCATGAACCTCCTCCTCCCCAGTAAGATGACCATGAACCTCCTCCTCCCCAGTAAGATACCTAGGACCTCCTCCTCCCCAGTAAGATGACCGTGGACCTCCTCCTCCCCAGTAAGATACCCAGGACCTACTCCTCCCCAGTAAGATGACCGTGGACCTACTCCTCCCAATAAGATGACCGTGGACCTCCTCCTCCCCAGTAAGATGACCATGGACCTCCTCCTCCCTAGTAAGATACCCAGGACCCCTCTCCTCCCTAGTAAGATGACCATGAACCTCATCCTCCCCAGTAAGATACCCAGGACCTCTCCTCCCCAGTAAGATGACCATGGACCTCCTCCTCCCCAGTAGATGACCATGAACCTCCTCCTCCTCAGCAAGATGACCGTGGACCTCCTCCTCCCCAGTAAGATGACCATGGACCTCCTCCTCCCTAGTAAAATACCCAGGACCCTCTCCTCCCTAGTAAGATGACCATGAACCTCCTCCTCCCCAAGAAGATACCTATAGCCTCCTCCTCCCCATTAAGATGACCGTGGACCTCCTCCTCCCCAGTAAGATACCCAGGACCTACTCCTCCCCAGTAAGATGACCGTGGACCTACTCCTCCCCAGTAAGATGACCGTGGACCTCCTCCTCCCCAGTAAGATGACCATGGACCCTCCTCCTCCCTAGTAAGATACCCAGGACCCTCTCCTCCCTAGTAAGGTGACTGTGGACCTCCTCCTCCCCTAGTAAGATACCCAGGACCTCCTCCTCCCCAGCAAGAAGACTGTGGACCTCCTCCTACCTAGTAAGATACCCAGGACCTCCTCCTCCCCAGTAAGATGACCGTGGACCTCCTCCTCCCCAGTAAGATGACCATGGACCTCCTCCTCCCTAGTAAGATACCCAGGACCCTCTCCCTCCCTAGAAACATGACCATGAACCTCATCATCCCCAGTAAGATACGCAGGACCTCCTCATCCCCAGTAAGATGACCATGGACCTCCTCCTCCCCAGTAGATGACCATGAACCTCCTCCTCCCCAGTAAGATGACCATGGACCTCCTCCTCCCTAGTAAGATATCCAGGGACCCTCTCCTCCCTAGTAAGGTGGCCGTGGATATCCTCCTCCCTAGTAAGATACCCAGGACCTCCTCCTCCCCAGTAAGATGACCGTGGACCTCCTCCTCCCCAGTAAGATCACCATGAATCTCCTCCTCCCCAGTAAGATGACCGTGGACCTCCTCCTCCCCCAGCAAGATGACCGTGGACCTCCTCCTCCCTAGTAAGATGACCGTGGACCTCCTCCTCCCCAGTAAGATGACCGTGGACCTCCTCCTCCCCAGTAAGATGACCGTAAACTTCCTCCTCCCCAGTAAGATGACCATGAACCTCCTCCTCCCCAGTAAGATGACCATAAACCTCCTCCCCAGTAAGATGACCGTTAACCTCCTCCTCCCCAGTAAGATGACTGTGGACCTCCTCCTCCCCAGTAAGATGACCATGGACCTCCTCCTCCCTAGTAAGATACCCAGGACCCTCTCCTCCCTAGTAAGATGACCATGAACCTCATCCTCTAAGATACCCAGGACCTCCTCCTCCCCAGTAAGATGACCATGGACCTCCTCCTCCCCAGTAAGATTACCGTGGACCTCCTCCTCCCCAGTAGATGACCATGAACCTCCTCCTCCCCAGTAAGATGACCATGAACCTCCTCCTCCCCAGTAAGAAGACCATGG